>LIEC01012639.1:1069-178302 GCA_001925005.1 Drosera capensis | reverse complement strand
CAATAGTACAAAATCAATCCAAAATCAAAACTGTTCAAGTGAGCTGAATTAAAAAACATGAAGAAGAGTGTTCACTAGTCTGCATCGAAGAACAGAAACTGCAAAGATTCTAGGTTAGCTACCTTGTAAAGGGGTTGTTTTGTAAGGAAAAAACAAGAAGATAGTGAACTCATCTCTTGGATTGACTAAACTGGTCATCAAGAAAAACCTGGACTAAGCTCTCGATTATTAGTTGATAACGAGTATCTGAACCTGCATAAATCATGTGTTCCCTATTTGCTTTTCATTGTTTTGGCTATTAGAACTGTTAGGAATCAATCACAACACCAAACATAGACAAACTCTCAAAGTTTAAGTTTTTGCTATAGACCATCTCAATAGTCTGCAAAGAACATCAATGTATTGAATTTCATCATTTCACTGTATTGCACTAAAATTTTTTAAAACAACCTATTCACCCCCCGCCCCCCTCTGGGTGAGCTGAATTAAAGAACAGGAAGAAGAGAATTCACTAATCTACACTGAAGAACAAAAACTGCAGCAGAGTTCAGTGAAGGATCTATGCAAAGGATCTAGGTTCTTCATCTTTGACAAGTTAACTATCTTGTAAAGGGATTGTCTTGTAAGCCAAAAACAAAAAGATAGTGAACTCACCTGTTGGACTAACTAAACTGGTCACCAAGGGAGTACTGAACTAAGCCCTTGATTATCAATTGATAGCGAGTGCCAGTATAAATCATTTGTTCTATATTTTGCTTTTCATTGTTTTCAGCTATTAGAACTGTTAGGAATCAATCACAACACAAAACAAAGGCAAACTCTCAAAGTTTAAGTCTCTGTTGCAAACCACCTCAGTAGTCTGCAAAGAACATCAGTGTATTGAAATCCATCAATCCTCTATATTACTTTGAAAAAGTTTAAAACAACTTATTCACCCTCTTCTAGGTTGTACCTGTGGATCTTATAGGACTCTTCGTTGATTGGCTACGTGCTTGGTAAGAAAGTGCCTTTTTACATATATGAAGGGATATGTGAGAAGGCAGTGGAAGGATGTTGGTTTTCATGAGATCTATTTGCACTAGAAATGCTATTTTATCTTTTGTTTTGCTAATTGTTACTTCCACAGGTTTAACCTAGAGTGGGTGAATAGATTGATTTAACTTTTATTAGGTTAAATGTTGTGAATTTGATGATTTGAACTATTTTGTTCTTTGCAGACTACCTCAGTAGTCTACAGTAGAGACTCAAGCTGTGTAAGTTTGTCTCTATTTTGATGTAGTGATTAATTTTGAACAGTTTTAAAACACCAAGCAATGAAAACAAGTAAAGAACACATGATTTATATTGGTTCAAACACTCGTTATCAACTAATAATCGAGAGCTTAGTCTAGTCTTCCCTTGATGCCCAATTTAGTCAATCCAAGAGGTGACTTCACTATCTTTTTGTTTATGGCTTACAAGATAACCCCTTTTATAAACTAGCTAACTTTTCAAAAGGTTAAGAACCTGGATGTTTGCAGATATCCTTTACTGGATTCTGTTGTAACTTTTTGTTCTTCACTGCAAACTAGTGAACTCTGCTGTATTCTTCTCAGTTTAGCTCACTGGAGTAACTTTGAATCTTGGATCGTTTTGTAAACTTGCACTTTTAATCTCTTGTTCAATATCTCTACTTAATGAGCTTCATCAATCCCCTTTTATAGGGTGAGGGAATGAACCCGTGACTTATGTATAGGACCTGATGTTGATAGGAATGTGCAATCCCTCCACTTATATAGAAATTGATGAACAAAACTTAGAAGTATTAGAAATGAAGTTGTTAGTGTGCTTAAGTTGTTAGTCTAAGTCAGATGCTAGAGAGGAGATGGCCTTAGATGAAGAGCATTGTTTGGCCCATCAGATACGGACTACTACAACAGATTTTGTCTAAGCAACTAGGACATGCATGGGCAATAAACGACATGCAAATGCTTCATAGGATTGAACTTGCAGACGAGGACTAACATAATAATGCATGAAGTGCATGAGATCTGGGTGCAGATGAGGTTGCAACAGGGACTGGGTGCAGACGATATCTCACAGTATTGAGTACAAACTAAGGTACAGCAGATTGAAGTGCAGCAGAGATGGTTGCTGGGATTTGGGTCAGAGATTTGAGGTTCATAATATGATGGTGTGAGGATCTGAAGTAGATGAGCTGTCAAAATCAGTTGAGGCTCACATGTGACAAGCTGTCAAATCAGGTCCTGTATATAAGTCACGGGTTCATTCCCTTAGTCTATATAAGGGGATCGTTGAAACTCAGTGAGTAAGGCTGTTGAAGAAGTGATTGAAAGAGCAAGCTTGCAAAACAATCAAAGATTCAAAGATTACTCAAGTGAGCTGAATTGAAAAGAAAACAGAAAGAGAGTTCACTACTCTGCACCGAAGAACAGAAGCTGCAGTAGAGTCTAGTGAAGGATCTGTGTCAGGATCTAGGTTTTTTTACCTTTTTGACAAGTTAGGTAGCTTGTAAAAAGGGATTATCTTATATGCCACAAACAAGAAGATAGTGAACTCACCTCTTGGATTGACTAAACTGGTCACCTAGGGAGGACTGGACTATGCTCCCGATTATTAGTTGATAACGAGTATCTGAACCTGTATAAATCCTATGTTCTTTATTTATTTTTATTGCTTGATATATTTAGAAGAGTTAGAAATTGATCACTGCATCAATACAGAGATAAACTCATATAGTTTGAATCTCTGCAGTAGACTACCTTAGTAGTCTGTATAGAACAGTAGTGTTCAAATTTTTCTAAATCCACTGAAATCCAAAGCAATAATGTGGATTAACCTATTCACCCCCTTCTAGGTTGAACCTTTGGACTTAATAATTGGTATTCGAGCCTATCTTTTCAAACCTAACAGATTTGGAAAGAAAAGGTCATATTTTTAGAATTAAATCTGCAAAGAAATTTCTCACAGTTTGTTTTGCAAAGAGAAAATGGCTCCACCAAATCTACCTAAATGTCCCAATAGCAGAGAGCCATCAGCATGTTCGTTTGACAAGTTTAATCATTGGAAATTGAGGTTGCTTGCACATCTTGATTCAATAGATGTAACTAATGAAGTGAACAAACCAAAATCTCTATGGACAAGAGAAGACTGAGATCTGGTATTGGTAGACAAAAGAGCAAGGAACCAAATACTCCTTTAAGTTCTTGATGATGATATGTTTGAGAGAGTGGTTTATACAACCACTGCAAAGGAGACATGGGATGCTTTACTGCTCAGAAATGAAGGGACAAATGAAATAAGAGAGAATAAGAAAGATGTTTTGATGCGACAGTATGACTAGGTCTCAATGAGATTAGATGAGAACCTGACCAGCTTTTATGAAAGGTTCAATGTTCTCATCAACAATCTCATAACTTTAGGAAAGACTTTCGATAATAAGGAAGTTAACCTAAGTTTATGAGATCGCTTTGAGAAATCTGGGGAACAAAAACAACAGCAATAAGAGAGTCTAGAGATCTTACCAAGATGTCTCTAGCATAACTATATAGTGTGTTTCATACTTAAAAATATAGATAAGGCCAGGAAGAAAACTATATGTTTCTAGAAGTCGAACAGGAGAGACAAATGGATGAGGGCAGGAAGAAAACTCTAGCCTTCAAGGCTCAAGAGAAAGTCATGAGGTCAATGGTAGAAGAGAAAATCAGTGATACCTCGTTTGTAATCGAACATAACGAAAGAACTTGCACTCATGGGGAAGAAGTTGAGAAAGCTATTCAAAAAGAAAAACCTTAAGAAGAACTTCCCTACAAAGACGAAAGAAGCAGAGAAAAAGGTCTGCTACAACTATGGCAAGCCAGGATACTTAGCTGCACAATGTAGACGACCTACACAAGAATCGTCTGCACAGTAAGTACAAAAAGGATTACAACAAAGGGAATCCTGGAAGAAAAAAAGGAGCAAAGCCTATGCTGCTAAGATATGGAGTGAGACAGACTCTAATGATGAAACAATCTCAAATGCTCAGCTCTATCTCATAGCAAGAAATGATAAAAATAATAGATATTTGACTTTTCTCACTCAGACGCCACCCTAGTGAAATTGAAGGAAGCAATTCAAGAAACCTCTGAAAGCTTTATTTCCCTTTCAAGGGAAAATAAAGAAAATCTTGAGCTGATTGCATAACTCAAAGAGAAATACAATCAAGTATATAAAGACACCAATAGCAGCCTAGTCAATACTCAAGATGAGCTAAAGAAATCAAATGAAAAGGTAAACCTTCTCAATGCAGTAGTGGAGACACTAGAGTTGAGAAATGATGAGCTTCAAAAATAAGTAGATACATGAAACGAAAATACCCTGTACTTGCAAAAAATGCTCAATATGGGTCAATCCTCTCATGATAAAGTAGGGTTAGGTTATAATGACTGATTGAATAATAATGCAAATGAAAAGGTCATCACCAGTAAGAAAAAGGTAGAACAGATCTCTATAGAAGCCTTGGAGAAGGGTAATGCCTCTACTGCACAAGATGTATAGAAGAGCAAAAGCTCTATTACATAGGTAGTACAGAAGACTCTGGTCTTTACTGCTCAAATCCAAAGTGTTAAAGTTCTGAGCATACCATCAGCATAGACTGATATAGAGTAACACAAACTGCAAGGTCAGGAATCATAAGAAAAAGGTCAATGAAAGGCCTTATGAATGTCAGTATGAATGAAACTACTCAGTGTGGAACAATATCTCCAAGATAACATGAAGAAGGCCACACTTGAGGCACACCTGCTCATTCCCAATGTAGCAGAAAAGGAGAAAAAACTTAAGCACACCACCTAGAGCTATAAGACCAAATGTCTACTATTATACCAGTGGTAAGCTTGGCCACAAGACTGTAAGGTCCAAGATAAAACCTAGAGGAGATGAATAGGTTAATTCAAATTTTAGCAAGTTTATGCAGCGGATTATATTTTTACAGACCATTGTTCTATGCAGAGGTTTGCGGCAGAGATTTCAATTCTTGGAATTTGCCTTTATTTAACTGTGAAGGTTAATTTCTAATAGTTCTAAATATTAGACAATGAAAGAAAGTAAGAGACACATTATTTATACTTGTTCAGACACTTGTTATCAATTGATAAACAAAAGCTTAGTCTAGTCTTCCCTTGGTGACCAGTGTAGTCAAGCCAAAAGGTGAGTATCACTATGTTTTTGTTTGTAGCTTACAAGACAACTTCTTTTTACAAGCTAAACACCTTGTACAAAAGATGAAGACCCATGATCTTTGCACAAATTCAGTAATCTGAACTCTGCTGCAAATGGTATTCTTCTATAGACTAGTGAGCTCTCTTCAATGTGTATTTCGCGATTCAGCTATCTTGAGTAATCTTTGAATGTTGATTACTTTGCACTCTTGTCTATCAACCCTTATTCAACAACCTTATTCAAAGAGCTTCACCAGTTTCCTTTTATAGGCTCAAGAAACAAACCTAAGCAACGAGGTACTATTTTTTACGTGACATTTTGTCACTCGTGTCCCCCACCATCTTGTTTGTGATGCTAGGAGTCCACTTACTCTAGAAATTATGCCATTACTACTTTAACTTAAATCTTCGTTTGACTGACTCCAGACCTTTGACCCCACCATCAGCAACCATCTCTGTTGTACCCAGTCTACTACACCTTAGTCTGCATACTATACTGTAAGACCTTGTCTGTATGAATCGCTGCTGCAACCTTGTCTACACACAGATCTATTACACATTGATGTATTTTGTGTTGGTCCTCATCTGCAAGCTCAGTCCTAGATCCTGAAACCTTTAATGTTCTTTTATTGCTCATCAATTCCATAGTTGCTTAGCCAAAGTCCTTTGTAGTAGTCTACATCTTATGGCTCATCTGATCTCCATCATCTGCAGTTGTCTGCTCTCTAGCATCCAACCTAGACTGCAATTTCTATATATACAATTTGAGGGATTGCACATTCCTTTCAAAGTCCTTTGAATGTTGGAATTCTCACAAGAAAAAAATTCAAATGTGGATTCCAAAGACTAACAAATGAGGACCCATATGAGTGGGTACTATGTACGAGGTCTCTATGTTTTAATACGGGAAAAACAAGATGGAACATGGTATCTTGGCAATGGATGCTCAGGGCTCATTTTTGGAAACAAAAGCATTCTTAAGGACTACAGAAAGGAACAGGGATCCCTGGTTATCTTTTGTGTAGGAAAGACAGGTATAACTAAAGGATATGGAACCCTCGGTAAAGGTTTCTTAATCTTTAGAGATGTAACTTATGTCAAGGGATTAGAACATAACTTACTATCCACTAGTCAACTATGTGACAAAAATTATGATGTCTCATTTCCTCATGATTCGTGCCAAGTAAGAGACAAAGCCACACAAGAAGTCAAATTAATAGGAATCAGGGAAAAAAATTTATGCAGTAGATTTGAACTCGTTAAAGTATGAGCAAATAACATGTTTTTACACAAAAGATGCTGAAGACACAAATTAGCTATGGCATAAAAGATTAGCTCACCTTAATTTCAAAACTATAGCCAGATTATCCTCAAAGACCTAGTGAGAGGTCTTCTACAAGTAAAGTTTAAGAAGGATAAACTGTGCAGATCATATCAAGAGGGAAAGCAGACTAGAGCAAATTTTAAATCCCGAAACTCATAAGAATCAAATTGAATTCTGGAAATATTGTATATGGATCTTTTTGATCCAGTTGAGGTAGAAATCTTAAATAGAAAGAAGTATACCCTACTTATAGTGGATGATTACTCAAGATACACATGAGTAATGTTCCTACAAAAAAAGAGCAAAACTTGCATTCTGTTGACTAGATTCATAAGGCAAATTCATAATGATTACAAAGGCATTGAAGTAATTATAATTAAAATTGATCATGGTACTTGATTTGATCAAATAGAAGTAGATACCTACTGCAATGATCACGAAATAAAACATAATTTCTCAGCATCTAAAACACTTCAACAAAATGGTATAGTAGAAAGGAAAATAGGACACTTATAGAAACAAATAGGACAATGCTTGCTGATGCAAACTTACCAAAAAGCTTTTGGGCAGAAGTAGTAAACATTCAAAACAGATGCATCATACACAAACTGCAATGAATTAAGAAAAGGAAAGACACCAAGTGTCAAATACTTTCATGTCTTTGGATGTAAATGTTATATACATAAAATGACAAAAATCATTTAGGAAAATTTGATCCTAAGACAGGCGAGGGGACCTTCTTGGGATACTCCATAATCAACAAAGCCTTTAGAGTGTATAATATAAGAACATAAACAGTTAAGGAATCAGTACATATGTCCTTTGATGAATCTAAAATATCCATACATGGTGCTAATATCTTTGGTGAGGAATGTACATGCATAGATGATGAACATGATACAGATAATGGAATTGAAACTGTAGAAAAGGAAGAATCGTCTGCACATATTGAAGAAAACCACAATGCAGCAAAATCAAAACAATCTACCATGCAACAACAACAGGAACAAACAACTTATGAACAAGACAAGAAGATGGATCAAGGCCCACACACAGGAAGACATCATCATTAGAGATAAGGATGCACCTGTGGAGACTAAAAGGGAAACAACAAGAGAATGCATGTCTACTTGCTTCATATATATATCTATAAAAGAACCAAAGATAACAAATAAAGCTCTAAGTGATCCAAACTGGGTAGATGCCATGCAAGAAGAATTGAATGAGTTTCAAAGAAATGTGGTATGGTATCTAACATCAAGACCCAGAAATTATCCAGTTGTTGGCTATAAATGGGTATTCAGAAACAAAACTAATGAAAATGGAACAGTCATCAGAAATAAAGATAGGTTAGTTATAAAAGGATACTCACAAGAAGAGGGAATTGATTTTGATGAGACCTTTGCTCCTTTTGTAAGATTGAAAGCCATAAAGATGTTTCTTGTCTATGCTGCATATCAAGGATTCAAAGTTTACCAGATGGATGTAAAGAGTGTCTTTCTAAATGGAAAGCTGCAAGAGGAAGTATATGTTGAACAACCTCCTGGTTTGAAGATTTTGAGCATCCAGGACATTTTTATAGGTTAGACAAGCATTATATGGACAAAAACGAGCTCCAAAGGTATGGTATGAAATTCTCTCAATCTTTCTATGTAAGAATAAATTTCAAAGAAGAAAAGTAGATACCCCCTTATTCCTTTAAAAACATAAAGAACATATATTATTAGTGCATATTTATGTTGATGACATTATATTTGGTTGCACTAATAATATACTCTCTGAGAGGTTTGCTGAATTAATGAAATCCAAATTTTAAATGAGCTTAATGGGGAAATTAAAATATTTTCTAGGATTTCAGGTACAACAATTAGATAGTGGTTTTTCTTAAATCAATCTAATTACGTAAAGAACACAATAAAAAAAATATGGATTAGAAAATGCAAGCCATATAAAAACCCTTATGAGAATATCAATAAAAATAGATAAGGATGAAAGTGGGAAGAGAATAAATCAAACAATGTATAAAGGAATAATAGGCTCATTATCTTATCTTACTGTAAGCAGATCAGATATCCTATACCCAGTCTGTGTCTGTGCAAGATATCAATCTGATCTCAAGGAATCCCACTACACCGCAGTAAAGAGAATCTTGAGATATCTCAAAGGAACTCTGAATCTGGGTGTATGGTATCCTTGGGAATCAGATTTTATGCTAACAAGTTAATCGAATGTAGATTTTACAGATTATAGAGTTGATAGAAAAAACATAAGTGGATCACGTCAATTCCTTGGTGCAAGACAAATTTCATGGTTCAGCAAGAAGCAGATCACTGTGTCAACCTCTACCACAGAAGCAAAATACATAGCAGTAGGAAGCTGTACTGCATAAGTACTATGGATGAGGTCACAACTTGCAGAATACGATATGACATTCACTAAAACTTTAATATTTTATGACAACACATCTACAATGACAAATTCAGAAAAATCGAGTTTTTCATACAAGAACCAAGCACATTAATGTCAGATATCATTTTATTAGAGATCATGTGCATAAAAGGTCAAATTAAATTGGAATATATTCCAAAAGAAAAAAAAAATTGCAGACATTTATATAAAGTCTCTCGATGAGAGTAAATTTATTCAATTCCGTGGTGAATTGGGTACAATTGATTTAAACCAATAAATTGGCCAAAAATGCTCTTAATTGATTTAGAAACTTTTGATGCACTTAATCATAACTCATAATATCATCTTTACAGCGAAATTTACATCTCTTTCTAAGGTTCGAATATCTTTCACACATAAGTTACATCTAGCATCAAATCTTATGTCAAACTTCTCCTTCAAGTATTGCTCTTGTAACAAAGAGAAAAAAAGACCCAAAAAAAAGATATCGTGAGCTATAGAAGCTCAATAATGTGTCGGTCCCCTTCCCAGAGGATGCATGAGAGGAAGAAAAGAAAAATGATTTGATCACTTAGATAATATATTCTAGTACTCTTGAATCGCCACACCATTTAAGAGAACAAAACGAAGAAGATTAGAAAAAATAAAGAGAAAATGATTACTTGGGTCCTTTGTTCAAGCACTTTTGAACTGTCATGACAATAGCACATTCAAACTTATCATCATAAACACACCAGTGTTTCATCCTAGTCACATAAACACATTTAACACCGCGTAACACTACTCAAAACCACACATCAATCGACACTCCAGACATTATTAACGTCATTTACTACCATCATACGATTTATTGTTCGATAATCAAAACCTCTATATCAAACAAACTGACACAATGACACTGTGACATGATAGGTCCCCACTCCAAGTCTCAAGCACTGCTGCACTTAGCAGTTCACTCAAGACCTTGTTAACACTAACCATCATATCAATCACATAAAGATGACATGTAGGGTTTGAGTTTCAACCTAGAGGGGAGTGAATAGGTTGTTCAAGCCTTTAATGGTCTTTTTCTATGGAATAATAGTATTGTGCAGATTAGTATTGTGTGCAGACTAATTAGTTAGTCTGCAGATGATACTATCTAGTCTGCACTCGAGATTTGCAACTTCTTGAGTCTTTATCTCATTTTCGGCTGTGATAATTTGTTAAAAACAATTCTAAGTATTAGTATAATGAAAGCAATAAGTGGACACAATATTTATACCGGTTCAGACACTCGATATCAAATGATGATCGAGAGCTTAGTCCAGTCTTCCCTTGGTGACTAGTGTAGTCAACCCAAGAGGTGAGTATCACTATCTTCTTGTTTTTTGTTTACAAGAGACTTTCCTTTTACAAGTTATCTAACTTGTATGAAAGACAAAGAACCTAGAAGCTTTGCACAAATTCGAACTCTGGACTCTGCTGTAAGATTTTGTTTTTCTGTAGACTAGTGACACTTTCGATTGTATCTTCACGACTTGGTTTCTTGAGTAATCTTTAAGTTGCTAGATTGCTTTGCACTCTTTACTTTTCAATCCACGTTCAACAGCACTCAAGTAAGCATTCACCGCTTCTCTTTTATAGGCTCAAGGATCGAACCTTGTAGACAATACACTATTCCTGGCACTCCACTCATGTCCTCCACCATCTCGTTCCTGACGCTGGCAGTCCACTACCACAGAATCCATGTCGTTGCTACTTTAACTCAAATCCTCGCTTGACTGACTTAATACCTCTGACCCAACCTTGACAATCCCCTCTGCTGAAGTCCATTCTGCTGGAACTCCTGGTCTACACACAGTCTCTGTCACAACCCTAGTCTTTATCCCTTACTGCAACCCTAGTCTGCACCCAGTCTCTGTTGCAACCCTTGTTTGCACTTAGATCTGACTCAGTTTATGCCTTGCAATGCTGGTCCTTGTCTGCAAGCTCAGTCCTTCATCCTGAAGCCTTTGAGTTCCTTTGTTGCCTATTAATGCACTAGTTATTTATCCAAAGTCCTTTGTAGTAGTCTGCATCTGGTGGCCTGCACGATTTTTATACATCTGTATCTGTCTACTCACTAACATCTGACCTAGACTACAACTATCTACTTGACTTCTAGCATAAACACACTAACTACATTATAACTAATACATAATGTTCACTTGGGGATTGCGAATATCCTGCAGGCATTGAATCAATCGGATCTCCAGACTGCAGTTTTGTTACATCAATTTCTATACAAATGGAGGGATTGCACATTCCTATCATGACAGACAATATATACCCTCAATGTTATAATTATGTCATTGATGAGACTTATTCAATTTCATAAGTAAGCTCTTTTCAACTTCAGCAAAAAGGAAATCCGCGAAAGAAGATCAGTCAAACAGGAGCCCAGGGTCTCCTACAATGAGATACCCTCATACCAAAATGACCTCACAGGGTCGATGAAAGAATGTCATCACCAAGTCATTGTATAACACAAACGACAGACACAACGCTCCTTGTGTTTTACACCACAAAGTTATCTCACTAATTATGGATTTATACTCTTTTCACACATTCACTCTCATTATACCAGCAAACAAGACATAACACACATCATCTCATCATTGCACATAGCAAGTGATAGGCAATAAGTTCGTCGGACACATTTTATGTTAATTTCTCAGAAACCATCACATAACTACATACGCCTAGTATACTATCATCCATCATCACAAATCACAGTTCTAAACGTAACAATCATCATTTTACATCAGCCATAATTAATGGCTACGACCAAAGATCCAACGCATGTTATTACACTCACAGTATAATAATATGCATCTCGGGTTGATAAATGCAAGATAATGAAGAACACAGAGTAATATTGGTGCAGACAACGTTGCAAAATTGATCCACTAAGGCTTAGTCTAATTTTTTCTTAGTGACAAGCATAGTCAACCCGAGATGTAGTTCACTATCCGATTGCTTGAGGGTTTCTATATTTTATTGTAATAGATAAAAGATTATTATGATATTTTTGGGTGAAAAGTTTGTTTAAAAAAAGGTATGTTTTACATATTTAGAATAAAAAAATTATATTAAGGGACGAAGAGATTATCTACCAATAAAGCAATTAGCGTGGAATTAAACAACTCACTTCCAGAACTCCCTTTTTCATTGACACAGGCGGCAAATACAAATTGTGCGACGCTTAGGATGACAGGGCATTGCTATTAATGGCATTGCTTTTAACCTATTAATGGATTAATGCACAAGATGATAGTTCCAATACCGTTTTCAACAATGGCATTGCTATTAACCCATCACAATTCGAATCTTCGGATGTATGACGTGTGCAATCTATCACGATTGATCAATAAGATAACAGTTGAAAGAAAAACAAAACCAATTGTACATGTAAATTATTTACCTTTGCTCTCCGAATGCAGCCTAAGACATACCCCACTTCACACAGAAAGATCACTAAAAAGCAATTACAGTGAAACTTAAGATTTATTTAACCTCACAAGAAGCATTTTCGGGTTGAATCTTATCCCAGGAAGAACGGGACAAAACTCCTATAGCTTAAATAGATATTTAAAATCACGACAAGAATTCTGTAATCTGCATCAACGGTACATCATACAACATAGGTGTACAAGAGGGTACAAGGAAAAGGGTACAAAAGATCTAAGATAGTAATTTCAACTATTCAGGGGATTTTTTTCCAATTTAGTATGGACTATAAAAAAAATTACCAAAGTACACCCCCACTCAAACTATATTTCCAATCTAATGCATTGGTACTGGTTAAACAGAAGAGACGCTGTGCATCTTTCTAAGGAAAAGACGCACAACGTTTTTGACATGGTGAAAGACGCAGAGCATCTCTTTCTCCACCTCACCTCATTCTCATTTCCATTCCCTGCCATCGTACCCTCCTTCGTCTCCTCTCCAGCTCGATTCGTCTTCTCCGCCTCGTCATTGTCCTAGTCTTTCAATTCGTGCAACAAAATAACCGACATGGCACACTAAGATTCGCCACCCTCACCAACTCCGAGCTCCGCTTGCTTAGACTCCGACGTGTGCCCGACACGACCTGGCGCTGCGACTCATCAAGGACGGGGACAATAGCGCCAGAATTGGGGTCAAGGACGTTGTCGTCGCCGTATTTCCACATCCATTCGCGTTCGGAACATCTCGCTGGTCCGATAGAACTCTGTATGCCCATTGTCGTCTTCGTCGCAGCCACCATTGGTGGTAGTGGTGGTTGGATTGGGCTGATGATCCGATGGATTATCGAGCAAGGGAGTTATAGAGGAGCTGTGGAGGAGAGGCTGAGGCAATTCGTGCAAAATGAAAGACACTCCGCAAGCATAACATAGGCGCCTTGCGCCTCTTCCTTTGAGACATGATGAACGACTCTTCTCTACCCACGCCAAACGCACGAGTTTGGGAATATAGTTGTTGGGAGGTTTAGTTTGGGAATTCTTTTTAATTTTTTTTTCATCATTTTGGAAACATATCCCTATTCAGGGATCTACTCAAATTCGATGCATGAGCTATCGCTTTTGCATCAGTATTTGTCATCATCCACTCCCTCTTTGCACGGCGTTGATGCTGCCTTGCATTCTTGGCCCGTTTTGGTGCAAGTCTTGTGTCCCTTTCCATGAAAGCGAGTCTGAATTTCTCGGCAATGGACAACTCTGTGGGACTCAAAATCGGCATTGACATGATCTTATTAGGGACGGGCCCGCATACTGACCAGGCACTCGGATTGAGTTCCTTCACTACGGGCTCATCTAACACGATTCCCTGCAATGCTTCTCTAGGGACTGTGAAACCCTTTAAGCTCAAAGGCGATGGCTTCGGATTCACTTTGACTTGTGGGCATTCTGCAGAGAAGCTCTCCAATGAATCAGGATCTATGTTTGGCTGAAAGAGAAGAAAGGGCAGAACTGAAGTGCAACCAACAAAATGGAAAGACAAGGTAATTAGGTAAACATGGAGCTCAGTTTACGGAGTGGATCGATAAGGGTCTACCATACCCAAACAAGCCACCGTAATGATCGTGCACCATGGGTAATTTCTGTTGTATCAAGTTCCTCCCATGAATCTCCTTCCAAGTCATTTAGTTTTAGCTTAAGCAGACCTAAGCATTTTCGAGCGTTGTCATCACTCCTAGGGCAGCCACTGTAACAACAACTTGGTTAATAGCTTTGCCCACACAACGATCTAACAATAATTTGTTACTATAGCACTTAATATAAAAATAGAAAACACAAAGAGAATTTATGTCAGGTGAAGCAATAAAATGATTTTCAACTGAGAACTATTTTCCAGACTCTCATGCATTACGTAAAACAAAAAGTAAACAAAGATACAGTTTTAGTTTTTCAGATTATTGTGCGATATTAGGAAGGGGTCACTCTATTGCTCGCAAACAATGAACAATAAGATAAGATTGTATACATCCCACCCACCCCAAACCGTATCCTGTACAGGAATAGATTGGTTAGATTGGTTTGTTATTGTTGTTGTATTTTATTGTGCCGGTATAAAAGTAACAACAATAGATGGTGCCGATATAAAGGAAAGGAAAATAACATATCCACGTAATATTACCAAGTGCAGGGCGTGGGGACGATATCCCTATTAGACAGAGTGATGTACGCAGCTTTGTCCTTATTTTTACATAGACTATTTTCTTATGTCCTGAGATATCGAATCTCTGACCTCACGGTTGGGAGATGAACAATTTATCACTGAACCAACTCCACTTGACAAATGATGTCGATA
Organism: Drosera capensis; assembly: GCA_001925005.1. NCBI lineage: Eukaryota > Viridiplantae > Streptophyta > Magnoliopsida > Caryophyllales > Droseraceae > Drosera > Drosera capensis. Next base: position 163,554 of record LIEC01012639.1, on the reverse strand, counting down.
AAGATGAAAGCAAAACCGCTATAAATAGAGCATAAATAGATAATACATTCAGGGAATCAGAATTTGAAAGCAGACTTAATCAAGAAGGTGAGAACATACCCGCATCTTAATGTCTCCAAAGCTTGGCAATGCTGTACCAGTTGAGAGACTCCAAAGGGAGTTACATTTCTACATCGGCTGCAAAATAATAGCATGCATTAAATATATGGCACTCTCAGTACATAATAGAAATAGGCTACCAACGACACGTAACAAACAACGACGATGAGATCACGGTCACAAATCTTGGAAGTCAAATGGATAGGACTCCTATGTATGTCTCATGGTAAATCCAACGGAAGTGAAAACATCTCCGGTGAGAGCTGGTGAATGAGGCAAGTTTGACAACCAATTTGAAAGCATTCTTACCTTATATCCACAGCCAGCAATGACCTACAGATCTCTGAAACCTTTTCAAGTCCATAATCTGTTACTTCTGAACATGAAATATCAAGGATCTCCCAAGAAGCATCAGCAAGGGAGATGATCACTTCATCATCTAGTAACTTTCTTCTTCTAGCGACTGCTGCAATTGCCATCTACGTTCAACCAACAAAATCTAAATGTAAGATGGCAACCAGTTCCCTTTGAACAAATACTAAGCTAAATCTAGAAATTCAGATGAGACAACTAACAAACATGGTTTCTGGGCGAATACATGATACATTGCCTAGTGACACTGAAAAGAATCCTGAAGAGCAGGTCAAAGCGATAACATTAAGAAATGGTAAGAAAATTGGTGAACAACAGGAGGATATATCCAACGAAACAGAAAAAGGAGGGATAATAACTAAAGTCCTTAATTCAGAATTGCTCATAGACAACTCCGACCATAAAGTGAAGAAATCTCTACCCTTTGTTATTCCACCTTCTTTTCCTTTGGTATTGAAAAAATCAAAATTAGACAAGCAATTTGCAAAATTTTTAGATATGTTCAAAAAATTACATATTAACATACCTTATGCAGATGCTGCACAACAAATGTCAAATTACGCGAAATTTTTGAAGAAGTTTTTGAACAAGAAAAGAAAATGGAGGAGCATGAAAGGTGAAGCTCACTGAAAAATGCACTGCCATTGTCCAAAATAAATTACCACCGAAGCTAAAAGATCCAGGAAGTTTTTCTATCTCTTGAATCATTGGTTCCATTCAATTTGGTAAGGTAGTTTGTGATTTAGGAGCTAGAATTAATTTGATGCCTACCACTGTATCTAAAAGATTAGGATTAGGTGAACCAACACCCACTACAATATCTTTGCAACTTATTGATAGATAAACCAAGTATTCATGAGGTATTGTAGAGGATGTATTAGTCAAGGGAGATAAATTCATTTTTTCAGCTGATTTTATTGTATTAGACATGGATGAAGATGTTAATATGCCTTTAATCTTAGGAAGACCATTTCTCGCTACAAGAAAGGCATTAATTGATGTTCAAAACGGTAAACTGAGTTGAAGAGGAGCAAGTCACATTTAATGTTTTTAATACCATGAAGCATTTTAGTGATGTTTCTATATGTTTTAGAATTGATGACTGCGATTCTTTCGCTTTTAAATTTTTTCAGGAACATCTAGCTAAAGACCCAATGGAAGCCTGCCTAGTCAACTCCAACAGACACGATTTCGACAAGAAAGGAATCAAAGAAACAGTTCACAGTCTGGAGATGAATTCAGCTTTTTAGAGAAGTTTCAGGCCAAAATTTGAAACTTTGAAGAGATCAAAAATTTCTCCCCCCAAACTATCCATTGAAAAACCTCCAACTCTTGAACTTAAACCTCTGCCTTCTCATTTGAAATATGATTATTTCGATGATCGTAAATCATTACGAGTAATTATTTCTTCTGACTTTACAGATTTGATGGTGGAAAACCTGCTATGAATTTTGAGGACGAATAAGAAGACATTTGAATGGAAAATAGCCGATATAAGGGAAATTGCACCATCCATGTGCATGCACAAAATTCTCATGGAAGAACGTTATCGACCACTTGTCCAACCACAACGAAGGCTGAATCCAATCATGCAAGAAGCTGTAAAAAATGAGGTGATCAAACTCCTTGATACAGGTATTATCTACCCTATTTCTGATAGCACTTGATTTAACCCAGTGCAAGTTGTTCCTAAAAAGGGAGGTATGACTGTTGTTAAAAATGAGAAAAATGAATTGATCCCTACTAGAACAGTTACTGGTTAGAGAGTTTGTATAGATTATAGAAAATTAAATGATGCAACACAAAAAGATCATTTCCCATTGTCATTCATAGATCAAATGCTTGACAGACTTGCTGGGCATGAGTTTTAGTATTTTCTTGATGGCTATTCTCGATACAATCAAATTGTCATATCTCCTGAGGACCAACCACTTTTACTGTCCATATGGAACTTTTACTTTTAGAAGAATGCCATTTGGATTATGTAATGCACCAGCAACCTTTCAAAGATACATGAAAATAATTTTCTATGATATGGTTGAGAAGTTTCTTGAAATATTCATGGATGATTTTTCTGTTTTCAATTCATCTTTTGATTCACATCTGCATCATCTTGACTTAGTGTTATAGAGATGTAAAGAAGCACACCTTGTGCTAAACTGGAAAAAATGTCATTTTATGATGCAACGAGGTATTGTGCTTGGCCACAAAATTTCTCACAAAGGAATTGAAGTAGACGGTACAAAGATGGCAATGATTGAAAAATTACCTCCACATACCTCTATAAAGGGCTTTAGGAGTTTCCTTGGGTATGCTGGGTTTTACAGACGATTTATCAAAGACATTTGGAAAATCTCAAAACCTCTTTGTAATCTTTTGAGCAAAGATATTGCATTTGATTTTAATGCTGAATGCCTGCAAGCTTTTGAAACATTGAAAGAGAAGCTGATCTCGAGACCTATAATGGTGATACCTGATTGGAGCCTACCGTTTGAGTTCATGTGTGATACCAACGATCTAGCCATTGGTGTAGTCCTTGGGCAAAGAAAAGATAAGATTTTTTACACCATCTATTATGTTAGTCGAACTTTGAATGAGACACAACAAAATTATGCTACCACTGAAAAAGAACTTCTAGTTGTCGTATTTGCGTTTGATATATTTCACTCCTACCTTTGAATGACCGAGGTGATTGTTTATACTGATAATTTAGTCTTGCTAAAAAAAGGATGCTAAATCAAGATTAATCCAATGGGTCCTTTTATTGCAAGAATTTAATCTCAAAATTCGGGACAAGAAAAGGGTTGAAAATATAGTCGCTAACCACTTGTCTAGAATTGAGTAGTCTCAATTCATTGGGTTGAGTAAAATTAATGAGGAATTTCCCGATGAACACCTCTTTGTTGTTTCTGCTCATGCACCTGATATGCGAATTTTGCTAATTTTATTGTTACAGGTATTCTTCCTGAAAATCTTTATTTTTATCAAAGAAGAAATTTTTGAATGATGTTAAGCATTATCTTTGGAAAGAACCTTACCTATTCAAAGTTTGCGCGGATCAATTGATAAGAAGATGTGTGGAGGAGATGATCTTAATTCTACATCATGACAATGATAGAGAGGTAGGTGGTCATTTTGGACCAACTAAAACAACATCCAAAGTACTTGACTCTAGATTTTACTTGTCAACTTTGTTTAAGGATGCATATGTATATGTTCGTGCCTGTGATTGGTGTCAGAGAACTGAAAACATATCTAGAAGACATGAAATGCCCTTAAACAATATTATTGAATGTGAATTATTTGATGTTTGGGGTATTGATTTTATGGGTCCATTTTCAAGTTCTTATTCTAACTTGTACATTCTTATGGCTGTCGATTATGTTTTCAAATAAGTGAAAGCTGAAGCATGCAGGACCAATGATTCTCGAGTTGTTATTTGATTTTTAAAAAAACATATCTATAACAGATTCGTTACTCCTCGAGCTCTCATTAGTGATGACGGTACCCATTTTTGCAATAAACCTTTTGCAAATATTTTGCACAAATATGGTGTTACGCATAAAATTTCTACTCCCTATCATCCACAAAGAAATAGCCAAGTTGAGGCTTCTAACCGAGAAATAAAGATAATATTAGAAAAAACGGTTAGCATCTTTAGAAAAGATTGGACTTTGAAACTTGATGATGCATTATGGGCATATAGAACTGCTTTTAAAACCCTTATTGGCATGTCTTCATATAAGCTAGTTTTTGGAAAAGCATGTCATTTACCTGTTGAATTGGAACATCGTGCTTATGGGGCCATTAAGTTTCTTAACTTTGAAATACAAGATGTTGAAAAAAAACAGGTTGTTACAATCAAATGCATCGGATGAGTTTCGCAGCAAAGCCTATGAAAATGCCAAGATTTACCAGGAAAGAACAAAATTATGGCACGACAAGCACCTCGCGAAACAAGAATTTAATGAGGGAGATTTCGTGCTACTGTACAACTCTAGGTTACGATTATTTTCAGAAAAATTAAGATCCAGGTGGTCGGGACCTTTTCAGGTGGTCAAAGTATTTCCCTATGGCGCAATTGAAATCCGGGATGCACATACAGGAACCTTCAAGGTTAACGACCAACGCCTCAAGATTTATACCGACGGAGAATGAAGCACTACAAAAGACTCCATTGCGTTGCAAGAGCTAGAGTCCTGAGCATGACAAAATCTAGCTATAGACTATAACTAAAGCGCTATTTGGGAGGTAACCCAAGCATGGTGCATTCGCCACTTAGCAGATTTGCATTTTTTTCTTTTTTCTCTCATTTTACTTTTCTCTTTAATTATTATTATTTGTTAGTTCTCCTTTTCATGATAGTGTTACATTGGGGACAATGTAAGATTTAAGTGCAGGAGAGAGATTTAGGATACAAAAAAATTGACAAAAAACGTTTCACTAGTTCCAATTTTTACAATTACTAAAAAGAAAAAAATTTAATTACATTGGAAAATGTTGTAGCATGATTGGATAAATTGACTTGCAACTTGAAGTGGATAAAGATAATGGTCGAATTCAAAATATGTGGATGAAAAATTAATAGACATGAACACGGTGAGTTTTTGAGCCTTTCGATTGAACAAGCATGTCAATCTTTTTCTTTGCTGAGTGATTTTTTTTATGAATTTGTATCTATAGAACTTGCTATAAACCTTTTTGATATTACAATGATGTGTATACATGAAAATGATAAAGACATTCTTAAAACAAGCATCACTATAACAAAAATAGAGCCAACCTGAAACAAATTGACATTTTGTACTCCTTTGATCCTTCTTGACTATTTTTCAAAAGTCCACTCATTGGACTTCAAATTATCATATATACTTCCTCGTCAACCTAGAAACTTGTGGAATATGGTATATCACTTTGTAATATGGGTAGATATGAAAGACTGAAGTGTGGAAAAAGATGTCATTGTATAGTTTTGGAAAGTGGTAAAAATTAAGTTTATGGCCGATTCCAAAAAAAAACGAGAAAAAAGAAAAAAAAAACGTCAAAGTGTTGAGTTGAAGAAAAATCAATTGAAAAAACAAGAATACTGAAATCTCTTTAGTATGTTGAAAAATGCATTGCTTTCATGATTAGTTGAGTAATTATTGCACTTCACTTGTTCCTTCATCCTCAAAAATTCATAATCATGTTTATCTCATGCATTTTCCTTAAAAAAAGACCTTTTGATTTATATATGCACATTGACTAGTAGTAAAGAATTGGTAAGCAAGCAAACCTATGATAGAGCATGTTCATAAATAGAACTTGAGCTAAACACTTACCTGAAAACACTTGAGAGAGAACGATTTTCCTATGAGAGTCTACCATTTTATTCTATTGCATTTTGAATGAACTCGCTCCCTAATTCATTACTGAGATATCAAGAAAATTGATTCATGATGTGTTATGACGCTTGAAGATGTTATTGTTATTTGTTTCTCATAGTGTTGTAATCCTGGACACCATTGAAATTCTTTTTGTGATTTTGTGGGTAGATTGTCTGAAAACCCTCACGAGACAACACTCGTCCACTAGGGATCACCTAGGGGTTTAACGGCTTGTTGCATATGCTAAATACAACCGTGATTCCTACAAAAATGAGTTGTAATTTATTTTTTTCTTGTTTTGCTCGAGGACTAGCAAAAGCTAAGTGTGGGGAATTGATTAGGATCATTATTACGTGAATCTAATCCTCTTTTACTTATCATTTATGATAAAAAAAAATGTTGAACATAGTTATTTTTACATCTCAAGATCAAATTGTTGAAACAAAACTATACTACAGTTCATCCGCAAATAAAACTGGTCCACCAACAAAGCCCAGCCCACATCATTCCAATCCAACACAAGAAGCCCGATCCAGCAAGTCCAACGCAGCCTAACAACCCACTTCATTCAAGCCCAGCAGCCCACTTCCATCACGCCCAGCGCCACCTATCACGCCCAGCAGCCGCCAATCACGCGCAATCGGCCGCATGTATGCTCCAAAGATTGCATTTTTTTCACCACCAAATCTGCACGTGAAGAATTGTCCACTTGCCAAGATTTTCCACAGGCGTGATTTTGGGATTTGGACTTGTTGGATTGCCGAATTCCAGCTATAAAAACCAAGAAGATGATGAATTGAGAGGGGGAGAACGAATACAAAGAAAAACAAACACGAGTCATTACAAAACGGAAACCAAAAATCGAAGGGCAGAGCCACCACTGTCTTCAACCTCAGATCTGGCAACCCCAGCCACCACAAGACTACGACCCAACTTCAACCACCGAACGGAGAAAGGAAGACCACGTCGGGCAACCCATCGAGATCCACTGCGGCTCCATCTTTGAGAGGAGGAAATGAATTCGACCCACTGAGGAGACGACGTCGAATCAGAGGCGAAACCGGACGGTTGGTTGAGGAGAAGTGAGGCGCGGCTGCTGCGGGTAGAGAAGAGGAAGAAAGGAGGTTTGAGCTTGGAGGTCCAACAGCTAGGCCTAGGCCCACAAAATTTCATCAAGCCCAAATTAAGTCCAAGGACTGGGAGGCCCACCAGTCGCTTGGAGCAGTCTAGACCCAAATTACTATTGGTGCATTTTGTTCTAATCCCTTGAATTTCATGTTTATGAGCTTATTAAATGCTATGTTTTGTTTTCCATAAATTAGAATCATGAACTACATTCCATAAGACTAAGGTGAAGATTTGCTAATTCATGAATATGCATCGTTATTAAACTATGATTGATATGACTCATGATTAAATAATTATTACGCTCTTAATGCTTTCATAAAATTGATCACCTTGTGAATGATATGTTTCATACAATTGAGACCGAGAGTAGATATTGTATGAATGCTCAAATAATAAACACCATGGATTAAGTTGATATAAAAAAAATATATAACTTGATACATGCAGCAGTTATAGGTATAGATGTCTCAATTCCTATGTTGAAAACTAAAGGATTTCATAAATCTTAATGCATTAACGTTTTTCTAAATTCATATTAGAAATAATATGGGTTGTTAAACAATAGTAGCGTTAATATTGCTCGAGAGAGAATATTAATGGTTTCAGAAAATCCTTCTGTTACATGAGAGCAAAAATCATAGTCACGCTAATATTCATTGAAGTGAATTTGCAAACTCAAGCCTTACCCACCTCTAACTTTGATTAAACTCATTATATTTAATCTGTATTATTTAGATAATCATTAATTATTTCATTGTCTAGATAAAACGAGAATAACATAATTTTGATACTTGTTTACACAATCCCTATGGGTTCGACAATCTGATATTTATTTACCAAATATTACACGATCAGTGCATTTGCTGTTTTACCAGTTAAAAATTACATTGGTCATTCTCTTAGATCAAATCTACCATTTATAAATACGAATCAAAGTAGTTATCAGAAGTAGTTATGCCCAATCAAAAAATAAACAGTGCAGCAAAAAGTACTAAAACCACCTAACAAAAGTTGACAACGAAAGCTACTGACATATAACATCAGGAGAGAAAAATTCATATCATTGAGGAATGGAGTACCTTGATATCCGGGGGAAAACTTGTCGCAATCTCCCTCAAGTCAGGAATTATCTCCTCTAAATGCTTCCCAATTATAGCTAGACACAAGCCAACCAAACTAGGAGGTTTGGTCCTTTTAAACGGCAAAACTGCAACAGAGTTACACTAAACAAATTAATCCCAAAATGCAGAACAGAAATGGAAACAAAATGTTCTTTTTTTTTTTTAATAAGAGAAACAAAATGTTCTTTTCCACACATCTCTACAAACATGATTTATTCGCCTCAATCACCTGCAGATGACCATGCCGAGCAAGACAATCACATTTATAACAATAATACCATGAATAGCACATTGATAAAATCTCTGAAAGGATATTAGTAAGAAGAGTTTTCTCTGTAAAGGTGAATACATGGGCAATCCATGTAGATACTGAGTGTTTTAAAACGTACGCTTAAAGCAATAGACCAAAGGTGTCAACTTTGGAAACCCAGGTTGTTGCTGCCATACTGAAGGAAAAGCAAAACGATAAGTCCACATAATCCCGTCAAATACAGAGTATGGACAGAGCGAGCTATACCCAATATTAACCTCAAGTACATATTTATAACAAAAAGATTATTTCCTGATGCCACCGAAAATGCCTAACCTCTAACCCCATAATTGGGGGAAGGGCTGTTTCCATACTAACATTGACCAACTTAATCTCTGCTGTTAATCTTAAATCTCATCATGAGGTTAATGTTAAAACATATCCCAAGTATCCACTTGTTCATGACGAGGCTTCGGCGACTGCGGATGACGGCCAAAAAATTATTGATCCGATAATTAATCCGCCCCAATTCATCAGATCAGAAGTATTAACAACCCGATAATCTCACGATTCACACTTTTCCGTCTCATCACAATCACTATAAGCTAAAACTATATCAAAATCGCATGATAAAACACACACAAAAAAAAACCAAATTTCTTTGACTTTATAGTAAAAGGAAGGACAAAAATAGGATGAGAGACAGACCTGGGAATTGAAAAGAGGAGGGGGAGGAAGAGGAGGCAGCTGAAGAAGTAACGAGTTCAAGTTTCTTCAAGGTGGCTGATAGGCTTTCCGCCGGAGAGTCACTGTTCTCCATCAAAATTTTACCACGCTGTTGCTTGGACCAAAAAATGCATCGGAACGTCTGACTTTGATAACAACGTTATATTTTTCCGACTGTCCCAGAATGATAGTAACATTTCTATTTGAGAAGTATTTCATGTCAAAATTATTAAATTTTTTATATTATCTTCGTTTTATAAAACATGCAATATTCATCACGTATATCGTAAATTAGTCACGTTACAAATGATCTATTTGACGATCAAATAATACTTTTTATAAATGATTTTGTATGGTTAATTTAAAATCAGTCATATTTCTAATTTTATATTATAAAATGAAAAATTCTTGAGAAGATTTTATAACAATGATTCTGTAAAATAAAATCTTTTCAGAAATCTTTCTTTTATGATATGAAATCAACTATATTGGCTAATTTTTAATCAATCATATAGTTTCGTTTATAAATTTATCGTAAAACATAAAAAATGGTTTAATTTACGTACTATAATCGGGTCAAATTAAATTTCATATAGTATTATTTAATAATAAAAAATAGCACATCAAAATGTGTAATGAATAATACAATTTCTATATACCAAACAACATCCATAAATTAATTGATGAATTAAACGATAATAATATAAAGCCCAATAGACCCGTATGACCAACAAAAAAAATTATTCATTCCTTGAAATTAGCAAATATGCCCATATGATTAACCAAAAAACTACATTGATAGAATTGTGCAATCTCACCAATTATATAGAAATTGATGTAACAAATCTGAAATGTATTAATCATAATGTAGTTATGATGTTTAGACTAGAAGTCAAGTAGGTAGTTACAGTTTAGGTTGGATGCTGGATAACAAACGGCTACATATGATAAAGATCAGATGAGCCATCAGATACAAACTACCACAAAGGGCTTTGGATAAACAATTAAGACATTGATGAGCAACAAAAGAACGTCAAAGTCTTCATGATCTAGGAACTGAGTTTGCATACGAGGACCAACACAGAATGCATCAATGTGCAACAGATCTGTGTGCAGACGAGGTTGTAGTAGGGACTGGTGTAGACGAGTTCTCACAGTATAGTATGCAGAGTAAGGTGCAGCAGACTTGGTGGAGTAGAGGTGGTTACTGCTGGTGGGGTCAGAGGTCTGGGTCAGGGAAACAAAAATTTGATTTAAAGCAACAACGACACAAATTCTGGAGATAATGGACTGCCAGCATCAGAAACAAGATGGTGGGGGACACAAGTGGCCAAATGTCATGTCAGAAACAATACATTGTTGCTAGGTTCGTTTCCTCAGCCTATAAAAGGAAACCGGCGAAGCTCTTTGATAAGGATTGAAAGGGAAGTGTGCAAAGCAATCAATGTTTAAAGATTACTCAAGAGAGTTTAATCGTGAAACAAAGTAAAGAAGGGATCACTAGTCTATAGAAGAACACCTTTTGCACCAGAGTTCAGATTCCTGAATCTGTGTGAAGATTGTGAGTCTTTATCTTTTCTACAAGTTGTTAAACTTGTAAAAAGAGGTTGTCTTGTAAGCTACAAACAAGAAGATAATGATACTCACCTCTTGGCTTGACTACACTCGTCACCAAGGGAAGACTGAACTAAGCTCTTGTTTATCAATTGATAATAACTGTCTGAACCAGTATAAATACTGTGTCTTGTTACTTGCTTTCATTGTTTAATATTTAGAATTGTTAGAAATCAACCTTCACAACCAAGAATTGGAATCTCTACAGTAGACCTTGAACTGTTAGCTGTAGACTACTTGGGTTATAAAATTATAATCCGCAGCATAAAATTGTTAAAACTCGAATTAATCAATTCACCCCCTCTGGATTATATCTTGGACCTTACAATTGGTATCAAAACTTGACTTTTCAGACTTAACAGTTAGTGGAAAGAAAATGTTATTATCTTATTTGCAAAGAAGTTACTAACAGTTTGTTTTTGTGAAGAATAATGGCACCATCAAAGTTTCCCAAATATCCTAACAGTGTAGAACCCCCAACTTGATCTTTCGATAAGTTCAACCATTGGAAACTTAGGATGCTTGCACACCTTAACTCAATAGACGAAAGGATACAAGACGTTGTCTTGGATGGGCCTCATGTTCCAATGATGCCAGATCCAAAAACTCAACGAAAGAAGTACAAAGACCAAAATCCCTCTGGTCTAGAGAGAATTGGGATCTGGAGATGGTTAACAGAAATGCTATAAATCAAATATTCAAATCCCTTGATGAACATGTTTGAAATAGTGATTTATACAATCACTGCAAATGAAGCATCGGAGGCTCTACTACTAAGGAATGAGGGAACCAATGAAATAAGGGAAAACAAGAAGGATGTCCTAATGCAACAATATGAATTGGTCTCAATGAGATCTGATGAGAATCTGACTACCTTCTATGAAAGGTTCAATGTTCCCATCAACAATCTCAAAACTTTGGAAAAGACTTTCGAAACCTAGGAAATCAATCTAAAGTTTGCGAGATCTCTTGGAGAAATCTGGAGCACAAAGACCACAACCAATAAGAAAAGTTGAACCACCAAAGAAAAAACAACAGAGGGTGATAAGAAGGAAGCTAATCATGCAAGCCTCCGATGAAGAAACGATCTATGATCACCCTTCTACAGAGTCAACTCTCATGGAGGTGGAAGTACAATTTGCAGAAGTGCAGATTGGGCACAGTACTGAGCCCTTATCCCCAAGAATGCCTCCTAAGGCACCAGAATTAGCTACACTCCATGATGCCAATGTGGCATTAAAATTCTTGAAAGACGGAGCAGACGAGAACCTTCGAAGCCTAATCCTGGAAACTCAGAAGAGTTTAATAATGGAATAGAGTAACAAAGGACCTCGAGCTCAGTTCAGACAAAGGCTTGCTGCTGAAGGATACACAGAGAATGAGATAAGGGAAATAGAAGCCAATCTCATAGCTCTACAGACTGGACCAATTCAAGCTACCTCTACTACACCTTCCTTGGCAATAAGGACTAATGCAACAGAGCCAACTACCACAATAATTATTCCATTCACAAGGCAGTGGAATGAACACCTCTATGATTGCAGAAGAGTAACCATCTACTGTAACAGAAGTCTGGAAAACCACGACAAAAACAGAGGTAAGACTTTCTCCAGAAAAGGTCATAGACACGGTTCCGTAGACAATATGAACTATAGAAGAACAAGCTTGACTGCTTAGGACTAGAACCTCTCCACTGCTTAGTAGCAACTGAAGAAAGAAAGGGAAGGCATGATTCAGGAGTTTGTGGCTTAGGATAAACTTCCAATCAAGAGGGCAACAAGGACTGGAGACAAACAAGATCTTCCAAATCGATATTAGTCCTTCAGGACCTAAGACTCTTTACAGAGTCAATCCAGACGGATCTCATACCTGAATTGGAGAATCCGACAGGATGATAGAAGCAGAGGCCATACAACTAGATCAACTGTTGAAGAAAACAGCCACTAGGTCAACAAGACCTAAGGAGGCACGCATTTTTCTCAATGGCACACTCGAATTCAAGGACTCTACCTTGAAGACAAGTAGGCTGAGACATGCAATACTTAGGTAAATTGAGTTTGTGAATACACCTACCATCGAGGCTAAGCTCAAGAAGCTCTTAACTAAGCATGTTCTAGCTCTAGTCTAGGAGATATATGACTATCTCTCAAGACCTGACTTGAGAGAACATCAACGATCAAAAGATGATGAAAATAATGATGGTAATCAGCCATATCCAGACACTTAAGATGAAGATGATGCAATCATTGATCAGATTGCTGAGGAAGGCGTACAAGAATAGACTACCTTGACCAAGATAGATACAGTAGAGTCCCCTATAGCAGACCCCGCAATAGCACAAGCAGCTGAGAAATCTATAACAGAAGAAACTTTAAAGGATGAAGGAGTCAAGACATCTACTCAAGGCCATATAGTTGACATAGGAATGGAACCAGCCACTGATGAAGCTGCAGTTGAGGGATATGCAATAGAAAAATCTGTAGCAGAAACCCAGGTAATCATCACCCTTGCAGCTAAAGAACAACCAGCAGAGGGCCAAGCAACAAAGGTTCAATCAATATAACCAAATGAAGTTGAATAACCGGCTATCGAAGAACAACCAAAAGCATTTGAGGAAGCCCTTGAAGCGGACCCATCTATAGCAAAGGCAACTTACTTTGCAGCTGAGGCAACTCTATTAAAAGAAGTAGACGACCCAACAACAATGCAGACGATTGATGCTCAAGTTGCAGTAGGAGTCACTCCTTCTCACAATGATGCTCATAATCTTATAAACATTCAGTTCATGCCACCTTCGTCATTTGGGCTGACGCACACTGTAGTAGATCTACCATTCGAAGCACTAGTACCTTTAGATAGTGGGATCTCTGCAACTCAAAGGATACTTGATCAATTGACACCAACATCAATCAAAAATCTAAAGGAAGACTTTTAAGACGATGTTCAGATAGTCTCAGTGTAGCCAAGACAAACATCCAAAAGGGTACCATCATCACCATCAACCACTACCACAGGCCACAGGTTTAGAAAACTGGATCAAGACTTCTATGAAATGCACTCATGGACCAGAGATGTATTTCATGATATTCTTGAGACTCTGTAGCCAATTGCAGAAGACCTAGAAGTAAAAAGGCATGTCAGACATAAAACCTTTGAAGACTTTCGCTCAACACCTTGACAGCTAGAGTCATTGATCAGCTGAAACAAGCCAAATCAATGAATCTCCAATATTAGCGGATCACCACCTCAAACTTCAACAAATTCAGAGGCCAAACCAAAGTTGAGCTAAGAAGGATTCAAACTAATGTGCAGACTACCCAACAGGAACTCAGTGAATACATTCGCAACAATGGCATAAGGATGGGACTGCTTAAATCACAGCTCCAAGTATTGCATAAGAAAGTCTTCACTGAGCTCAAAAGCATCAGGACTTCCTTTGAAGCTTTTCCCTCTACCCTCAATGCAAACAAAAAGGGGGAGAAACAATCTGCAGCAGAGCAGAAGACTCAGGGGGAGAGGTCTACAGTAAAACGAAGAGTAGAAGAAGATGAAGTAGAGAGATCTGCCAAAAGATCTAGACATCGCAAGGAGAAAACCTCAAGGCACCGGACTCAGGGGGAGCAATCTCTTGAAGAACGAAGACAACATCACAGAGATCCAGAACAGAGGACTCCAAAGGTATACGCAACATATAAAAGTATATCCAGAACAGAAGATGATCAGAAGAAGAATATAAAAGTATATGTAGCAAAGGAAAGGAGCATCAAAGGTAAGTTTATATATCTTTACTACTTTTTTCTTTTTATTTCTTTATGTTTTTGGTTTTTAAAATGAAAAACAACGTAATTTAGCAATTAGAAAACGTGTAATCTTATTATTTTATATAGTAGTTTTTGTTAGCATCAATTTAGGAAGAGATCGATAGGAATGTGCAGACGGCAAATCTCTCCAATTGTATAGAAATTTATGTAACAAATCTGAGATGTATTAATCATAATGTAGTTAGGTTGTTTACGCTAGAAGTCAAATAGGTAGTTGTAGCCTAGGTTGGATTATGGAGAGCAGACGGCAGTAGATGATGAAGATCAGAGGAGCCACCAGATGCAAACTACTACAAAGGACTTTGGATAAACAACTAAGACATTGATGAGCAACAAAAAAACGTCAAAGTCTTCAGGATCTAGAAACTGAGCTTGCAGAAGAGGACCAACACAGAATGCATCAATGTGCAATAGATCTATGTGTAGACGAAGTTACAGTAGGGACTGGTGTAGACGAGGTCTTACAGTATAGTATGCAGAAGACTGGGTGCAATAGAGGTGGTTACTACTTGTGGGGTCAGAGGTCTGGAGTCAGTCAAATAAAGATTTGAGTTAAAGCAACAATGACATAAATTCTGGAGATAATGAACTATCAGCATCGAAAACAAGATGGTGGGGGGACACGAGTGGCCAAGATGTTAGGTTTGTTTCCTCAGCCTATAAAAGGAAACATATGAAGCTCTTTGATTAAGATTGTTGAATAAGGATTTGACAAGTTAGCGTGCAAAGCAATCAACATTCAAAAATTACTCAAGAGAGCTGATTCGTGAAACATAGTAAAGAAGGGTTCACTACTCTGCAAAAGAACATTCTTTGCAGCAGAGTTAAGATTGCTGAATCTGTGCGAAGATCATGGGTCTTTATCTTTTCTGCAAGTTGTTTAGCTTGTAAAAAAAAGTTATCTTGTAAGCTACAAACAAGAAGATAGTTATACTCACCTCTTAGCTTGACTACACTAGTCACCAAGAAAAGACTGGACTAAGCTCTTGTTTATCAATTGATAACAAGTGTTTGAACCAGTATAAATACTGTGTCTCTTATTTGCTTTCATTGTTTAATATTTAGAACTGTTAGAAATCAACCTTCACAGCCAAAGAGAGACAAATTCCAAGAATTGGAGTCTCTACAACAGACCTTGAAGTGTTAGCTACAGACTATCCAAATAGTCTGTATAGAACAATAGTCTGCAAACTTATAATCCGCTGCATAAAAATTGTTAAAACTCAAATTAACCTATTCACCCCCTCTACGTAATATCTTGGACCTTACAGCGATGCAAATAATGATGTGTGTAAACTCACATATTTTATTCGTGTTAAACCTATTGTTTAGTCGTATTTGAGTTCATTATTTCATGTTTTTAGTTTAGTATATGTTTTCGGACTTGGATACTATTGTTCATATGTTTTCATTGTAGATTTAATTTAGAATAGCAACTTTTGACAACTCATGTATTGGATGAAAAAACCTTGACTATGATCGCAATGAAGTGTGATGATTTGACGATCGCTCATTTTGATTTTGATGATTTCTGGTGATACTCACACGCATTGGATGATGATGTTAATGATCAAAGTCATTTGAAGCTGTTTTGGAGCTAAATCGATGCTTTTGGGGCTTATTTGAGATAGGGTGATCCATAAAAGTTAAACAATGTATAGATGATGATTCGAGGCCATTTTGAGGGTGCAAATGATGTCATTTGAAGTATTTTATGATGAAATAAGGGCTATATAAGGTATACCATCGATTAGGACGGAGTTCAGAGCGAAAAATGATGTTTTTGATGATTTTCTGGACTATAACGGTCGTTACACCCTCTGTAGCGACTTTTACAATCATAAAACTCAAACATTTTAGCAACCAAGTAGTATAATGACAATTAGAGGTTCCCTGTAGTGGTCATTATGCAGGTCAAATGTCCAGATTCAGTTTGTTCCGTTCAAATTTTGAATTATTTTTGGGTTTTCTATAAATATCCGTGTTTTTTTTTCATTTTGAGGGCAGATTAGGGTTGTTTTCAAGGGCATTTTGGCCACCTTTGTCCTTTCAAAACTCTAGTTTAGATTATTGTTTTTCTATTGTTTTTGAGATTGGATCTGGGTGTAACTCTTTGGATCTCTGCAATTCGTCATTGTATCTTCCTTATTCTCTATTTATTAATAGTTATGGTTGTGATGATACGTGTAATGAAGATATATGTGATGAGGATTGATTTAATGAGAGAGTAACCATATAGTAGGGATAGATTAATGAAATTCTAGCTAATACGGATCATGAGATGGGTTAGATCACCAAATCCAGTTTCGTATGTTAAGATTGCTGCATGAAATCAGGCCTTAATCCATTATATGCTATGAAATCAAATAGCGTGATCACCTATTGATGACATAGCCTATCTATTAATCGCGCTAAGTGATTAAATTGATAGCAAATAACAATTCATGATTTAAGTTCATTGTCATGATGTTATGATTGATTACATGTGAACTTATATAGTTTAACCTCATTTCTATGAATGTTTATGTTTGGTATATTCTCTTTCTTTGATTCAATTTATTCATTTTTAGCATATACGAGATCATCGGTATATTAGGGATAAATAGGTTAGGTTAATTATACAAGCTCATTGGTAATTAACAATATAGCAAATGTAATATTTTATGTGAAAAAGGTATCACAACCAAACCTATCTAAATAATGAATCCATATGATATTCATCCATGATTGATCCTAAAAAGTTACAATGTAGTTAATCGACTTTCTATATTTTTATCACATAAGAAAATACCTCAATCCATTTCTTCCATAAGTTTAGATTATTTTATTTAATTAGTTTCATCAGTCAAAAAACAAAATCCCTCAAATCTTAGTTTTAATATTTATAGTAGTTCTTTACAGTGACTCAAAAAGAAGAATAAATAATATTATGATCGTTCCTGTGGGTTCGACCATTATTTTTCCACTACTATATTATTTAAAATATTATTAGAGTGTAAGTGAGTACATAAAAATTCTAATTTAACTTGCCTAACACACATCAAATTTTTGTGCTGTTGCCGGGGACGATAAGGTTGTGTCAATATTTCTTTATTCAATCACGATAAGTTCAATTGTTTTTTTTTTTTTGAAAATTATTTTATTTTATTTTCATTGCTTTTATTTTTTTAAAATAAAAGATATTTTTGGTGAGATTATTTTTTAATTGATTTGAAATTGATTTTCACTATGGCTTATAATTATCAATCTTATGGTAATATGAATAATCAATAAGATGATAATTTGACTTCCTCAAAGATAGATAAACTTGAAAAATTTAGTATTCAATTGTGCAATAATATGAATAGCTATAGGCCATGTGGAAATTACTTTAACGTGGAACATCAAACAAATAATTTTTCATCTCTTTCATCCTATGGATATTCCAATCAAATCAATTTGTTTCTACAACTATCACAACTAACATATGGATATAATACTTATTATAAATATTATAATGGTGGGTGGTTAGATCATTAAAAGTATTATGGGGGTTATCAAGATTTTAATTCTTCACTGCCAAATAATTCTTTTGACTTTTCACAAAGTGATTCTCTTTACCATCTGTATAGTCATCCTTTAAGTCCATACTCACAAGATTCAAATCCTATGTCTTTCGAAAAAATGGTTAAAACAATTGTGCATAACCAACATCTTATTTAAGAAGAAAATAGGATGTTTGAAGGAGAAAAGGAATACAATAAGCGTAAATTACAAAGTCAAATTGACAAACTCAAATCTATTTCATTTCCAATAGAAACTCCAATCTTTAAGTCATATAATAAATCTGAACAACTACATGTGGATGAAAATTTAACCATATCTAAAGGTGGTAAAGAATTATCTAAAATTGAGAGTTCTAATCAAATTCAATTTGAGGATGATTCGAACGAAGACTATGATTTACCTTACGAATATTTTATTAAGAAGTGTGGTGATAATGCACAAATAGAAGGTCAATGTGAGCTTTCTAGTGATGGCATTAATTTTAATGGTTTGGCAAATTCATTGAATTCATTACAAGAATTAGCTTAGTCAATTGCCTCAAGTTAAACTTATTCTCAAGTAAAGCAGTTCTAGCCTCGAAATATTGAAAATTTATGAAATGAGTGAATTAAAAAATGTTGCTTTCAATGAAATTGAAACTAAAATTCAAAAATCACAGATGCAAGAAAATCTAATGATAAGTGAAAATGATGAAGAAACATTGAAAGTAGAGAGTTTAGGACAAAATGAGACACAAGATGAGTTGGAAGAAGGAATTTTAGAGTTAGAATTTGATGAAGTGAAGGAAAAAGATTTTGAAGTTGACTAAGATGAATTTGATGATGTAAACTTGAAAATGAATATTGATAAAACCTGTTTTGATGGTCAACATATTAGACTTGATGATTTTGTGGAATTGGAAGAGTATTTGTATTCTTATAATGAAATTGAGCAATGATTCTAAGTTAGATATACCTAATATTCAGAAGAAAGAGCCGTTGCTTGTTTCGGATGTTCCTTTACAACAATTTGAAATTGATCAATCTCATTCAAATATTTCATTTTCTGAAAATCTTCTTAGTTTAGATGTTCTTCATGATCACAAGGAAGCTTTTGTTATGTCATGCTTTATTTTATTTCTTTATGTAACAAAATATTTTAGAAATCTTATTTGGGCGGGCTTAATTAATCATTATGAGAAAATAAGAGTTTTGAGAAATATCAAGTGTAGGAAGAAGAAGGTTTTAACTTCGCTTCCGTAGTATTTCAAATATATTTAAGAGCCGAGCTGCAGGCTCTAAACCAAGCGCTTCTTGGGAGACAACCCAAGTCTCTTTAATTTTCTTTAGGTGTAACAAGTTAGTTTTGTTTTACTTTAAGATTTTATTTCATTTTTTTATAAATTCATCAAGTGTGTTATATCTTCAGAAACTCTTTGAACAGTTCATAAATAATGTATTTTAAGTGTTTTAAACAAGTTTTTTTCATTACGAATCGTTATGGAGATTTGAGGAGTTTGAATTCTTATTTTCTGGACTGTAACGACCATTATGACTCTTGTAACGATCGTTACGTCTCTGTCGTCATTCATTTATTCAATTTTTCATCCTGATTCATCCTGTTTAGCATATTATTCATTGTAATCATATATCCTCTCGATTAAATACATCAAAACACTAAACCATTGCTATGAAAATTACGTTCTAACTTTTTGTGATAAATCATGGATGAATATCATAGTGATTCGTTATTTAGATAGGTTTGGATGTGATACATTTGGACGTAAAGTAGATTGTTAATCACCAATGAGCTTGTATAATTAACCTAATCTATCTATCCTTAACATATCGATGTATATGCTAAAAATAAATAAATCGAATCCAAGAAAGAGAATAAACCAAATATGAACATTAATAGCAATGAGCTTAAACTATCATGTTCACATGCAATTAATCATAATGTTACGTCAATGAGTTTAAATCATGAATTGTTATTTTGCTACCAATATAATCACTTAGCGCGATTTATTCCTAGGTTATCTCATCGAAAGGTGATCAAACTACTTGATTTCATAACATATAATGGATTAAGGTCAGATTTCATGCATCAATCTTAACGTACGAAACTGGTTTTGGTGATCTAACTCATCTCATGTGTCGTATTAGATAGAATTTCATTAATTTATCCGTACTTTATAATTACTCACTCAATATATCAACATCATCACATACATCATCATTACACGCATAATCACAATCATACCTATAAATAAACATAGAAAGAAGGATAATATAACGTAGAAGAACAAAGATACGATGACGAATTGAAGAGATCCAAAGCATTACACATGGATTCGGTCTCTAAAAGCGTAGAAAAACAATAACCTAAACTAGGGTTTTGAGAGGAGGACAAAGATGGTCGAAAGGCCCTAGAGAACAACCCTAATCTATCAAAAACTGACGAAAATAACGGGTATTTATAGAAAACCGAAAAACAATTCAAAATTTGAAAGAATCAAACTGAAACTGGACACTTGTGTAACGACCATTACACGGCACCTTTAACGGTCGTTACACTTCTTAATAGCTGAAATCTTCAAGTTTTATGACTGTAACGGTCGTTATAAGAGGTGTAATCATCGGCACCTATAACGGTCATTACACTGCTTGAGTGCTAAAATCTTCAAGTTTTATGACTGTAACGGTCGTTACAAGGGATGAAACGGTCGTTACAGTTCAGGAAATCACTAAAAAACATCATTTTTTCGCTCTGAACTCCGTCCTAATCGATGGTATACCTTATGTAGCCCTTATATCATCATAAAACACTTCAAATGACATCATTTGTATCCTCAAAATGGCCTCGAATTATCATCTAGAAGTTGTCTAACTTTTATGGATCATCCTCGCTCAAATAAGCCTCAAACGCATTTGTTTAGCTCCAAAACAGTTCTAAATGACTTTGAACATTAACCCTACCATTCAATGCATGTGAGTTACATCAAAAATCATCATGAAAATATCGTTAAATCATCATGTAAGGTTTAAGTTTCTAGCTAGAGGGAGGGGGTGAGTAGGTTGTTTCAAAAATTTATTCAAACTTTTGATGTGGAACACTAGTTCTTTGTATACCACTATTCTATGCATACTACTTAGGTAGTCTACAAATGATAGTTGATAATTTACAGTAGAGATTTCTAAACCTTTGAGTTTATCTTTGTTTTGCTATGATGATTTGTTAGTAACAATTCTAAATATTAATGCAGTAAAGGCAATCAATAGACACAGTATTTATACTGGTTAAGACACTCGATATCAAATGATAATCGAGAGCTTAGTCTAATCTTTCATTGATGACCAGTGTAGTCAAGTCAAGAGATGAGTATCACTATCTTCTTATTTGAGCTTACAAGAAACTTCCTTTTACAAGTTGTCTAACTTGTACAAAAGATAAAGGACCTAAATACTTTGCATAGATCCAAGCTCTAGACACTGCTCCAAGATTTGTTCTTCTGCAGACTAGTGACACCCTCAACTGTATCTTCATGATTTAGCTTTCTTGAGTAATATCTGGATTTCTGATTGCTTTGTACTCTTTACCTTTCAATGCTTATTCAACAGCACTACTCCAATAAGCCTCAACGGTTCCCTTTTAAAGGCTCAAGGAAGGAATCTAAAGAAGACAACGCACTATTCCTGGAATGACACTTTACCACTAATGTCCCCCGCCATCTCGTTCCTGATGGTGGCAGTGCACTATCTCCTGAATTTGTATCGTTGCTACTTTAACTGTAGCACTTTGATGTATTCTGTGTTGATCCTCGTCTACAAGCTCAGTCCTTAGTTCCTAGAGACTTTGATGTTCTTTTGTTGCTTATCAATGCAATAGTTGTTCATCCAAAGTCCTCTGTAGTAATCTGCATCTCGTGGCTTACACTATGCTCATACATCTACAACCATCTGCTCACTGACATCTAACCTAGACTGCAACTACCTACTTGATTTCTAGCCTAAACACACTAACTACATTATAACTAATACATCTCAGTTTTGTTACATCAATTTCTATACAAAATGGAGGGATTGCACATTCCTATCACATCATACTTCATCGCGATCAAATTCAAGCATTTTCGTCCATTTTTTACGAATTGTCAAAAGTTTCTCTTCTCAATCAAATCTACAGTGAAAACATGCAAACATGACTATCCATGTCCAAAAACATAAACTAAACTAAAAACATGAAATAAAGAACTCAAATGCGACAAAACACTAGGTTTAACGTGAATAAAATGCATGTGTTTACTCATACATCATACACGAAAGATTGATAAGTCTCTAACCCATTCTATTGATGTTGTACTATGCATTGATGGATTGAAACACAGTCTCTTTAGCATATATATCTCAATTCTATGATAGAGAAAACAATGTGGAATTCATTTATGATCTCTGTTATGTGTGTCGCGTGTCGTTATGCTCTTAAATTAATTCCCCTTTAAAAATACACAGTATAGTGATGAGGATATCAATCCCACGAGGAACTAAAATTTTTATAATATTACTTTTAGGGATAACATCAATAAAATCTAACATGTTCACTCAAATTGGGGGGGGGGGGGATAATAAAAACAATATAAAGCTAAATTAACTGTAAAAAATAGTGAGGAAAGTGGCTTTAATTTAAGTTCAATATGTGTTTAGAATAGCACGGAGCCATATAACTTCTCTCTAGATTCATGAGGTTTAATCAGTGATTACATAATTGACTATTTAAATAGTTAATATTGAATAGAGATTCTAAAATTTTTCACTGATAGTTAGTTATATAAAGAGTCATCAATTAACCCTAACCTACCTTGTTTATTTAATTTAAAAGAGAGTGAGTCAAATAAACTAAGTCAAATTACATTGAAGATATCATCACCTTAGATTTAATACAACTAAAAAAGAGTTTTTTTTATAGTGTACTAAATCTAAATTATTTGAACTGTAGCAACTTAGAGTAAAGAGAGCTCTAACTCCAGTTATTAATTGCTACTATACTTGACCAAAATGAGAATTGATCAAGCAATTGTAGAAACAAGCAATTCTATATAGCTGACCAAACTACATAGATCCCATGCATATTACAAAATCAGCATAAGTTCACATTAATATCTAATATCATCAACTACAAAATAACACACAATTCATATGTCATAAACCAAGAATATTAGATATTCATCGTAAAGCCTTGTTAATTAAGATCTACTCAAAATTCATCGAATCAATTCTAAACATCAACATAAACGAAGAACAGTCCATAATCACAAAGAGATATGAGTTCAGAAAAGTTTTCTTTATAATAGTATGCCATCCTTAAGTTGAGTAGACCGGTCACTGGCAAGTGGACCAACCGAACGTTGTCTTGGAGAGATCAACTACCTTCACACCAGAACCAAATAAAATGTGTTAGACGAGGGATTGAGGTTTCCACCCCGGACGCCTGTTCTGATGCTCAAATCAATCGCAAAAATATGAAGGTAAAGAATTGAATGAGAGGAGTAATAAATGACAAGATATCTTTGGGTGGCATTCCTTAAATATTTTGATAGGAATGTACAATCCCTCCACTTATATAGAAATTGATGAACAAAATTTAAAAGTATTACCCATAATCTCATAATCCCTTATTAAGTCTTCTACCGAAGATCTACTCACTCATGATTGAATTAAACACCACAAACATTGATTGAAATAAAATATAATGGACACATCATCAAAAACGAGAGATAAATGTTTATACTTGATTGAAGAACAACAATAACAGTAGTCTTTGAATCTCCAATTGAATCACAACTTCCGAAATCCGCAAGCAAATTAGAAAATCTATGAGAAACACTAGGTTTTTTTTACCTAAGATCTATCAAAAAGCTGATAAAACTCCTCTACATAGGCTGGATATAACGTCCCAATTTATAGGAGAACAAATAACATAAAGATATCGTGAAAAATCTAAATTTTGGGCAAAATATATTGTCAGGATCTTCGCATCACATCCGTGACAAGGTCCGTCAAGCCCGAGACGTTCGTAATCTACACAGCTTTCCTCAGGGCATCCGTCACGCCCGTGACAAGCACAGAACACCTTAAATTCATCCTATCTTGCTTCAAAATTCATCTTGATCTCTTCTATTGCTCGTAATACATCTCCAAAATGTCTTTAAGCTCACTAAATAATAACAAATGCATCGTTTAGCCTCCATGTCTAATAATATCTCGGAATACTTCATAATGGGGACTCACACTTTGATCGCTTTTCATAAATCATGCAAAACATCTTCTCTCGATTAAATCTGTGACAAAAAATGAACAACCATCAATAACAATGTTCCAAGATATGAATTGAACATAAAACTCAAAATTATGACACAAAATGTACTTAAAACGAAGCAATTAACTTAGAAAAATATGAGTGCTTTCACACTTACAGCCAGCAAAGTCTTCACTCTATATGATGTTCATCCCCCTCTGTTCAAGAATCACAAGGTCAATCATCGGAAGGTCAGAATAATGTTTTATTTTGACCAATCTGATGAATGAATGAGAAAAATTATCCTTTAAGAGAGATTCAGCCCTATGAGTCCTTTGGATCCAAATGATATAGGGATAATTGTTCCCAAAGAGGAAAGAAATTTGTCTAAGAAGGACAAGGAACTCATTCAAGTTGATAGACGAGTCTTAGCGATTATTGTAAACTCCCTAGACAGTGACATGCTTAAAGTGGTCATACATTAAAAATCAGCATAGAAGGCATAGGATGTCTTGATTCTGTGAGATGATGGCATGGATGAATTCCGTGAGAATAAGCTGAATTGTCACATTCAGCAATATAAGCTCATTAAGATGAATGTGAAAGAGAGTTTGACAGAATTCTTTAACAGATTTAACATTTTTATCAATACTCTGAGGGATCTTGGGAAGAATATTTCTTCTCAAAAGGTTAACTTGAAGTTTTTAAGGTGTCTTATCCCTGAGTGTGATAAAGTAGACCACGAAAATGGATCAAACCACCCTTTCTAACCTTTATGATGTCCTGTTGACTTACAGCTTGGAGATTGAGAAGAGGAAGACCCAAATGATGGACAAAAACAAGAAGTAGATCTCCTTCAAAGCTCAAATCAAATGTTCAAAGGAAAGGCTTGTTGCAGAAGAGTTTTTTTGACTCACAGTCAGAAATCACAAGTGAGGAATTCTCCATGCTGAGCAAAAAATTAAGAAAGTACTTCAAAAAGAAGGGAAGACACAAGAAAGACACCCCTGCACCAAGAGACTGAGCCCACCTGGTACAATTGTAATAAGGTAGGGCACTTTGCTGCTTAGTGTAGAAAACTTCCAAACAACTCTGCTACAAAGAAGAAACAAGAGCAGCAACCTTAAAGAAAGTCTTTGAGAGAAAAGGCTCTGGCAGCCCAAAAACATGATGATGCAGCCTTAGAAGCCCACTCTAGAGCTCAAAAGTTACTCATGTGCCTCA
Source organism: Drosera capensis (assembly GCA_001925005.1). Lineage (NCBI taxonomy): Eukaryota > Viridiplantae > Streptophyta > Magnoliopsida > Caryophyllales > Droseraceae > Drosera > Drosera capensis. The sequence continues at coordinate 138,014 of LIEC01012639.1, read as the reverse complement.
TTGCTCGAAGGAGTGAGAGGTATGTTATCTTGACATTGATCCCATCTCTAAGGAAGAGATGAAAGAAATCATTCTCAAACTCATTAAGAAAACCTACAACTTGAATAGAAATTTTAAGGTTCTAATGAAGGAGAGAAATAGATTAGGAGATGAGCTTGTAGTAGCCAATGAAAGGGCTGCTGAAGTTGCTAAGCTTGAACTTTATTCTCGAATAGTCAAAGAGGAGCTCAAGGATGCCTCTGGGCTTCTACAAGTCACTGAAGCAGAGGTTATCAACCTCAAGAATGAAAATAGAGACCTAAAGCTTCAGTTTGACAAATGGAATGAAAGAACAAGTGATTTCAAAGAAATACACTTTGTTCAAGTCAAGAATTCTAGAGTTGTTTTGGGCTCTAACAGTAAGGTCTAGATTCACAAAGAATCTTCACCTGTCAAACCCTCTTCAGATAAGGTGATGGGGAAACCCATTGCACCCAAGCTTAGGAAGAAAAAGATGTCCTCCTCTATAAACCATTCTAGGTACCCTTCTGCAAAAGGATAGCAGAAGAGTTTCAACTCTGCTGCCCAAACAAAGAAGAAGAGTACCGAGAAGGCCAGGAGAAATGAACCAAGTAGAAGAAAGGAATTTTAACTTTTCTAAAAACACCCCTCTTCTACTTGTGTATACTACCCTCCCATAAGAGCATGGAATCAACCACTGTCACATACAAGTTTGTGGCAAACATTGATTCCATACTCTAGTATATCATGTGAAAGGTGGTACCTTGCTACACCACAAATACAGCAGCGTAAACCCTTCTGGACTACTAAAAGCAGAAGAGTTCACAAGCCACAACACAAAAAGCCAAAGATTATGTGTCACAAATGTCTCATAAGACCTATCACTACACTACTGTTAGGAATGTGCAATCCTTCCAGTGTAAAGCAACTGATGAACAAAACTTTAGAATAGCACATTCTTGTAGTTACTTTTTTAGGTTGAGAACTAGGATAGTGAGTTGTAGTCTAGAAAAATATACAGTAGAGCAGTAAACCACAGTTGGAAGGCCAATGTGGACCACCTGGATACAGACTACTACAAAACATTTTAGATAAACAACTGGACAATCATGGATAGCAAAAGATCACAAATGGTTTAAGATCTAGGATCCAAGTCTGAGGATCAAAGTCATATCACAATGTAGAAGGCTGGCTTATAGTAGAGGCTAAATCGTAGTAGACGAGAAATATAGCAGAGCTGATTGATGAATAGACTGAGGTCTGAGTAACAATCATATTAAATATTTGAGGTTCGAAAATCTGTACAAGGTTGATATTGCTGTGAGGAGGCCTGCCAACATCACTAAGGATTTGTATAGGGAATAAATAGACAAATGTCAATGTCAGGACAATATAATCACGAGTTCTAATTCCCTGAGCCTATAAATGGGGACTGATGGAGCTCGAAGAAGAATAACGACGGTTATGAATTTCATTTACAAGCTAGAAAAATCTCTCAAGGGTTGAGCAATCTTTCTCAAGAGCTGTGAAGAAAGTTCTGAGCACAGAAGTTCACTAGTCTACATCAAGAATAATATCTACAGCAGAGCTTTTGGAGTAGATGTATGCAACGATCTAGGTATAGGCCTTAACAAATTTGTACTTGTAAGGGTTATCTTGTAAGCAAAAAAGAAGAAGATAGTGAACTCACTTCTTGGCCTGACAACACCGATTATCAAGGACAGATTGGACTAAGTCTTCGTTGATCACTTGATAATGATTGTCTGAACCAATATAGAAATCTTGTGTCCTCTATTATTTTTTGTGTTATATTTAGAACTATTAGAAAACAAACCAGAACACACAAGAGACAATTTTGAAATACTTTTTTCTCTACAGGAGACACATTCACAAATCGATAAAAGGTTATGTGCATACCACCCAAGAATAGGCTGCACTGAATAGTGAAATTTTTTTAATAGCCTATTCTTCCCCCTCCCCTTCTAGGCTAGCTATTCATTGTAAACGATGTGATTTACAATTGTATCAGAGCCTGACTTTCTAGTCTTAACAATTGTTAAAAAAGAAGTCTATTTTTTGACTACTTGTTATTTACAAAAGAAGTTACTAATAGTTTTTATTTTGTGAAGAAAGAATTGCTCCTTCAAAGCTCCCCACGTGCCGTAACTGTGGTGCACCACCAGCATGCTTGATGTGTGTGTAAACATGTATTGTCTTCTTAGTCAAAGTTGCTTTTTTGTGTGAAATTTTGTTTTTGATTTAGGTCGTTTTAGTTCCTTTTACCATTTATAGCATTGATACTATCGTATTTCTTGTTTTCGTTACAGAGTTGAAAAAATCAACGCATTTTGGTGTAATGAATATTTTGGAGTTTTCAAGAAGATTTTCGAGTTCTTGGAGATTATTTTCATGTTCTACTATCGATTAGGGAAAAAAACCCCAGAGCACAACGGAGCTAAATTGCAAAAAATATGCGAGTATGAAAATCAATTGATTTTGTGACCTTTAGCACGACCCGCGTGGCATGGTTTCTAAAACTTCCTAAGCACAGGCCATGCCTGATCATTGATATGCAATGCTTATCTTAGCTATTTTCGAGGAATTACTTATTTTTCATTTTTCTATAAATACCCACGACGAAATATCACTTTCATCAGGTTTTACAGAGGGAAGAGCCTCCAATCCAATATGAGACGACGAATTCCACGAACAACATCAAGAACTATAACAAGGAAGATTGAGATCTACACTACGCTACATTCCACCATCGAAGGGATGATCATCGAGTGTCATCTAGACCAATCTCTGTTGATCTAGACCAATCTCTGTTGGTCTAGGGTTAAATATCTTTTTTCTTTATTCGTTGTTATTTTGTAATGACTTTTTCTAATCATTTCATGAATTGTTCATTTCTCATTATGACGGTTGTAGGGTAAATCTTTGAGTATGGCTTAATAATTTAATCTTTCTCATAGATTTTATGATATGTGACTCCTGAATTCAATAATTTCATGTTCAAAACTTATAGTATCATATATATATATATATATATGTGTGTGTGTGTGTGTGAATTTATCCCTAATTATTTATTCTATGTATTACAAATGATCACCCTAGTACATAGGAGAAGTATATATCAATCAAGTCATTCCTTGTTATGATGTTTGTAGCAAGTTCATAGGTTAACGACATTCTATTTTGGTTAACCTATGATCACATGAAAATGAACATGATATTGCTAATCAATGTTAGATCAATATTGTGAGGTGTTAGAGAAATATTCATAATGCAACATATTTAGTCTGCGTTATATTCTTTTTGGACATAGAGTAAATATGTTAGTTCGGTGAAGACATGCTTTATAACGACCAATAGTTTTTATCGAAAAATCTTTTTTTTCAAGAGCTTAATTACAAACACCAACCATAATAGAAGATGAGATAAAATACTAGTCTGTGATTAAAATCCATAACAAACGAAGATAACGAAGGTCATACGTAGTGTCGAATTAGATTAAACTCTCGAGAAAAATCTTAAACTCAATAATCATACTTTCATACATTGATTTGTTCAATTTTTTGTTTCTTTTCAACAACACACCCCCAATTTTTATTTTATCGAGCTTATTAACTACGAATATTTTATTAGGGTATTAATAACTACATAATACCAACATTATTATCTAACTCCTCGTGGGATCGACACCCCTCATCACTATATTTTGCATCTTCAGGGGGAATTAATTTCAGCGCATAACGACACATGATAAATTTTGAAGCAGTTGTCAAGGAGTTAATAGTGAATTATGTTGTGTTTATTTTTTCTTGTGAATTATTTCTATTTTTATTTTACCTTTTTTTTAGTGATTGTCACAGATTGTGAAGAATCTCAAAACAGTAAGAGGCCGACCTCAAGATTCTCACAACATCAAACAAAAAAAAAATAAATAAATAAAAGAAGAAGAAGAAGCAAAATTGGTGAGATTGTTCCTTATCTTTATCTTAATTTATTCTTGTCATGACTTATAATTATCGATCATATGATACGATAATTCTTTTTCTCAAATGTTAGATGAAATTGCTAAAATGATTGAAAAAATAAACAACAATGTGTATAATAGGCCATGCAAAAATTACTTAAATATCGAACAACAAATTAACGATTGCCCAACTTTTCAATCTTATGGATATTCCAATAAAATGAACATATTTTTACAACCATCACAATACCAATATGGATATAATGGTTATTATAATTATTATAACGATAGATGGTTAGAATATCAAAATTATTAAAGGGGTCATCAAGATTTCCATTCCTCAATGTCACAATAATTATTGTGACTATTCATATAATCAATCCTCATGATCATATTTACAAGATTCAAATTTTATGTCCTTAGAAGGCATGGTTAAAATGCTTGAACATAACCAACGCATTATTAAAGAAGAATTTGAAAGTAACAAGTATAGATTGCAAAGTCATATTGATCATTCAAAACTATACCATTTCCATTTGAAACTCCAATTCATATCAATTCGCTTAATGAATTTGAACAAGCACAAGATGATGAAAGTTCAACCATGTTCAAAGGTAATAATGAATTGTTAGAAATTAAAAGTTCTTATCAATATCAAATTAAGGATAAATCTAATGCTGACATTGATCTACCTTGGGATTATTTTATTAAGAATTATGATAATAATGCACAAATAGAAAATCAACCAGAGTTTTCTACGGATTCTATTTGTATTGTTGCTTTGGCAAATTCATTGACATCATGTTATGAACTTAATCGGTAAGTGTTTGAGCAAGAAATTTAAAATCTTCAATCTAATTCAAATGTTTCAAGTTCTATGGAATATCAAGAAAAATTCTTTTCTAGCCTTAAAAAATTGGAAAGTCAAAGTAATCAACTAGTGAAGCAAGTCAATTAAACACTCTAATTTTTAATGAAATTGAATCAGTTAAGGCACAAGATCAAGAGAATAATGTGATAAGTTAAATTGATGAAGATTTATTGAAAGTTGAGAATTTTCAACAAAAAAAAACGCAAGATGTGTTTGACAAACGAAAGCCATATGCTGTGTCGAACTAGATTAAACTCTCGGAAAAAATCTTAAACTAAATCATCTTATTTTAATACATTGATTTGTTTAATTTTCTATTTCTTTTCAACAACACCCCTCCCCCCAATTTTTATTTTATTGAGCTTATTGACGAGGAATATTTCATTAATTAAATAATCACTATATAATTCCAATCTTATTATCTAACTCTTCATGGGATCGACACCCCTCATCACTATATTATGCATCTTTAAGGGGAATTAATGCATAAGTGCATAATGACACGCGACAATGCTCATTCGACAAATTCAGCCACTGGAAGCTCAGAATATTAGCTCATCTTGACTCAATTGATAAGAGAATGCAAGATACAGTCATGGATGGTCCTCATATACCAAAGATGCAAGATCCACTAGATTCCATAAAAGAAGTTGACAAGCCAAAGTTTCTATGGACAAAAGAAGTCTGGGATTTGACATAGGTAGTTAATAGGGCGTGAAATCAAATCTTCGAGGCCCTAGATGATGACATGTTTAAGACTGTTGTTCACACTAACACAGGAAAAGAAGCTTGGTGTGGTCTACTGCTAAAAAATGAAGGAACAAATGAGATAAGAAAAAATAAAAAGGATGTTCTAATGCAGCAGTGTGACTACGTATCAATTAGACCTGAAGAAAATCTCAATAGTTTCTATGTGTCCTGATCAACAATCTAAAGACACAAGAAATGACATTTGACAACAAGGAAGTCAATTTGAAGTTCATGAGATCTTTTCGAGAAGCATGGGGCAAAAGGACCTTGCAATTAAAGAATCAAGAGATCTAGCAAAAATTTCACTTGCTTAGCTCTATGACAAGCTGCACACTTGTAATCTTGAGGTAGAGCAGAAGAAGCATATCGATGAAGCAAGGAAAAAGACTCTACCCTTCAAAGCTCAAGAGAAAGTATAAATATCAATGGCCAAAGACGATACTTCCATAACCTCCTCAATAATTGGAGAATCTATCTTTGAAGAACTTGTTTTGATGGAAAAGAAATTAAAAAAGTTATTCATAAAGAAAGACTTTAAGAGAAACAACACAACCAAATCAAAGGAAGTAGACAAAGAAATATGCTACAATTATGGCAAACCACGACACTTTGTTGCACAATGCAGACGAGCCATGTAGGCTCATCATCAATGCAGATTGTAATCGACTGTATTTATAAACAAATTATCATTGGTTGTTAGGTTTATACCCTACTCATAGTTGTTATGAAATGACTACTTTTAATTAGTTATTGGAGTTCTTGTATTCATTCATGACTATGGTAGCACAAGATTTTTGTATGGCCTAGTAGTTAGATCTTTTTCATGGATTCAAATAAGACATGATTTCCGTGTTTATTAATTTCTTGTTCAGGATTTGTGATATCATATTCATGTTTTGTTTTATTTTCAATTGACTATTCCATGTATTTTGACTGATCATCTCAGTGCATAGGAGAAGCATGTATGCAGTCAAGCCATTCTCTTTTGGTTGATGAAAGTGACAAGTTGGTAGATTAATGTCATTCTCTTTTGGTTAACCTATGATCATATGAAAATGAGCATAATATAACATTAATCTGTGTTAGGTTATATTGTGAGGTGCATAGAGAAATAATCATAATGCAACATGTTTGGTCTATGTTACATTCTCGTTTGGACATTAAGTAATTATGTTAGTTTGGTTATGGAATGCTTTATGATAACCAATAACTTGATCGACAACACTATTTTTGTTGAGCTTTATTACGAGAATCTATCATAAATAAAAATAAAGTGAAAACGCTAGTCAATGATTGAATCCTTGAAGAGTGATAGTTATGATCAAAATACACGTTTTCAACTCTCATAACAAAAATCATAAATCTATAGTTAGGTTGTTTCTTCACATTTTATTCTTGTTACCAACCCCCCTAACTTTAGAGGAAGTTTAGTAGATTGACATCTGAATTCACAAAAAGTGTAAAGACAGTTCTCTGTGGGATCGACTCGTGCTCATCGCTTCTACATTGTTATAAATATTGTGTGGTGTGAAGTAGTACATTTATTTCAATTTGTAGCACGTTGATACGGGTTCTATCAAATTTTGGCACCGTTGTCGGGGATCGACGTGAATTATTCGTCTTCTATTGATTTTTTCTCTTTTTGGTTTAATTGTCACTTAACATGAATTAATTTTCTTGCATGCAACTAAGGAGTGGATGAAAGGCAGGACAAAAGGTTCAACACATTGTTCATGAGTTAAAGGAAAGAAGTTTACCAATCTAACATCAAGATTATGACGGATTAGAAGCTTGCTCCAGTACTGAAGATCCCAAAAAATGCTCTTCTTACTCCAATTATGACTGCTATGAAAACCAACGGCAGTCGATGTTAGATCATACTTCAAACGCTCAAATGTGGTGGGAATCCCAAAAACACTAGCAAACACCTCATCTCCAATATGAATACTAATCGGGGGGCCAAACTCTATCATGTTCTTCAAAACCCCACTCTTGTTCTTCCTGAAAGGGTGATCCAAGGGTAGAAATCGACGATGATAAAACCACGAATGTTTCCACCCATTCTTGAGGTGGAATGACTTCGTTTTCTCCATAAAATGAGGACAAACCAAACGACCAGCTATACTCCACCCAGATAGCATCTCATATGCAAGGCAATCACTAATGATCCAAAGCAAATAGGCTCTCATCTAGAAGGTTTGACACTTACGGACATCGTATGTCGGTTTTCTAACTTCCCACAACTTAGAAGTTTCTCTATCAGAGACTGTAAATATACTTTTAAATTTCCTTTCGGGCTCTTTGGACCCGGGATGATCATATTCAGAAACAAATACAGTCTCTTCATGTACACTTTGGGAGGGAAGTTGTACGGTGTGAGAATGACAGTCCATCAAGAATACTCCTTCCTCGACTTTCATAATAGTGAAAACACATCAGTGCAAAGTCCCAGACATACATTGCGTGACACTACTGCAAAGGAGAGAAAATTAAGGTCCAAGTGTTTCTAATCCTCGCTGTCAGAAGGATGTGCCACCATGTCATCAGATCGGTGAGAAGAAGCATGCCAATACATGGCCTCGTTGCTTGTACTATTAGCGTACAACAGCTGGAGCCTTGGGGTTATCGGGAAATAACAAAGGACACTCACACCTGAGCGCTGCTTAGATCTCCCCTTTTCCTTGTATCGGTATACATTACAAATTAAGCATCTTTCTAATCCTGCAGAGTCTTTCCATAAGAGCATATAACCGTTTGGACAACAATCTATCTTATTCAAAGGAAGATGCAACCCTTTCATCAGCAACTTGATGTCATACATCCCGTCATTTACTTATTCCATCCACCACTCTATGAGAGAGGTTATATTCGTATTTCAGAGTCAAAAGTCTTGAAGCAACGACCAACAAATAGATTTTGCAACGACCAACAAGGGAGACTGAGAGACATTCAACATGTCAAAATAATGCTTGGATTCTAGAGGGGCACCCTCGTCATATTCATGTTCATTTACAGCCTTGGTCTCTTTATAATATTTTGGAGGAAAAGCATCAACCAACATGTTCTCGTAATTGTTCTAAGCCTGAAAAGCATTGGACGGTCTAGCAACATCTACTTGAGGTTCTGCCCCCCATGTTTCGCAGTGACAGACCCAAACATAATAATCTTTTTTGAAACCCCTAGTAACAAGATGATACTTCAGCTCATCTACTTTTTGGAATCTACCGTTCTTACACTTCGTACAAGGACATCTCAAACATCTGGGAAAATGACCCTCGTGATGTTGATGAGCATTATTGACAAACTCTTCGATCCCTTCAAAAAACTAGGGATGCATGTACGGTCTATCCAACCATTCATATATCCAAGATCGATACAACTCCATATCGATCAGATTACTACATTTAAACAAATTATACAAGTTGAATCATATTAGTTAAATAATGTATGTATGTTTCATTATGATAAAAAAATATTTACTCCTTTATATTAGTTAAATAATGAGATAATAAGACAATATTAATATTCCATACCCCTAACATTAAAAAAAAAGATTATCACAAAGCACCACCTCAAGCAACTATCCTAATATATTTACTCTAACCACACCATCCCAAACAGCACCATACTACCCACACCATCATGATAAAATCTAATTATTAGATTTTCAATGACACAAAATATAAAACAAATAACAACTTCTATTTCAAGTAGACCAATGAATACCACATGCGGTTGTTGCACTAGCCATGGTTTCTTTTAGCCCAGCCTAACTTGTTGATTTTAGGTTCCACTTGAAGAAGTACTATTACTCATCTCCCAGGTCAAGAACTATGCATTACTCATCTTAATGGAAAATACCCGATTGATATATGTACCACCTCATTAATATTACAATGCACATATTTCAAGTATAAGTAGTTTAAACAAACCATCTATAACAGAAAGGTAAGCAATGGAGCGCAATAAATTCATGGGTGCCCAGCCTTTCTGTGTATTTTGTTGAAAACTAGCTCGCTCGTGTAGAGATTATGATAACAGCTTGTTTCAGCATAAGGGTAGTTTAGTAATGATTTTAAGGACCTAAATTACTACGGAAAGATGAATTTAGAACTGAAAATCTCATCACGCTGAATCAAATACTTCAGAGTTTCTTCAAGGGCAATCTCAAATGCAGCCAACTAGTAATTAGTGATAGTATCAGAACTCTGTCAGGATTAATTTGAGGATACCTAAACCAAAGAACTGGAAATCAACATGTAAATTGACCATAGCTCTGAGCACATACTGGACCGTTTCGATTAAATTGAGGGAAATCATACCTCTCTAATTTTGTAATCGAGGAGATGAAAGTGCACGACGATGGTGGTAGTGCGAGACGATGGTGGTGGTGCGAGTCGATGATGGTGGCTCACGGGACGGAGGTTGGTGGACGGTCCTAGGGGACGACGTCGGGCTGGTGGCGGATGGTGGCTGGGGATGTGGTGGTGCGAGTCGATGATGGTGGCACAGAAGGAGGTTTGTGGAAGGTTGCTAGGGACGACTTCGGGCTGGTGGCTAATGGTGGCTGGGACCGGTGTCGAGCAATGGACGGTGGTGGACGACGGATCTGTGGACGTCGATGGTGTGTGCAAGACCTTGAGTGTGCTTTATTCATGTGGAGATTAGCAGATAAAATGAAAAGAGGAATGACGGATCCGTCGCTACGCGTAGAAAATAGAATTTCTGCGATGGCTTTCGTAACGAAACAAGCTAAAACCTTAAATCGGAACAGAATTCCTTAGCAGTATCCCTAACAATAATTTTTTTTTAAAAAAAATTAATTATTACAATAAAAGTTGCGATCGATTCGTCGTAAATTTCAACAATCCAAACCCTAAATAACTACCCTAACCCTAGCCTTGACATAATTTTTTCATTTCTAAATAAGAAAGGAGTGGTTTTATTGTTCAAGAACAACATAATAATATATGAATCTCTTCAAATCTTTACTTTTGCTAATGATTCATATATTTATACACATTTATATTATTTCAAAATACTTTATAGTTTAATTATATTTTCTCATAATATAGGTTTAAAATCTCAAAAATATTTTGTAAGGATCTCCTTAAATGGTTTGATAGTACTATATATACCAACAAGGTGTACCTTTCTTTTCGGTAGCCCATCACTATAGAACTCCGCAGTTAAGGGTGCTTAATGTAGAGTAATGTTGGGATGGGTGACTTTCTAGGAAGTTTTTTTTAGGATGTTTGTAAATGAGGACAAAACACTTTGAAAGGACTAGTGTTGATTACGTGATGATAAATAAAACTTGTTTTATTTCCTGAACCTTGATTGTTTGAATAATACCTAGGTCGTGACATGTTATGTGCCTGATGTGATAACAATTTCTAAGCATTACATGAATCGTTAAACAAAATAATATATATGTGAAGTGGAATCTCGAGCCTCATATGAATGATATGAAACCTGAAAGAAAATATGCTTGGCTTTGATAAATGTGTTATTTCAGTCATGAAAACGTGCCCCAAAATGCTTTGGACGTGATCCAAAATCAGAATGTAGAAGACAGAGAAGAAGTGGAACAACAAAGCTTTCACACTAGGTCAGTAAGACATGAAAATATGCCAGTTGACGCACAACCTGCATTGGATAATGCACCTGCTTCTATTGATGCACCTCCTGGGAAGTTTGTCAGAGTGTTTGCAAGTGAGGATAAAGCACACTGAAATGACTAGTGTTGATTACGTGATGATTAATAAAACTTGTTTCATTTCCTGAAGCAATCATTTCCCGAACCTTGATTGCTTGAATGATACCTAGGTCGCGACATGTTATGTGCCTGATGTGATAACATTCATGAGCATTACATGAATCGTTAAACAAAATAATATATATGTGAAGTGGAATCTCGAGCCTGATATGAATGATATCAAACCTGAAAAGAAGTATGCTTGACTTTGATAAATGTGTTATTTCAGTCACGAAAACGTGCCCCAAAATGCTTTGGACATGATCCAAAATCAGAATGCTCCGCCTGTAGAAGATGGAGAAGAAGTGGAACAACAAAGCTCTCACACTAGGTCAGTAGGACATGCAAATATGCCAGTTGACGCATAACCTGCAATGGGTAATGCACCTTTATAGGAATGTGCAATCCCTCCATTTGTATAGAAATTGATGTAACAAAACTTGATGTATTAGTTATAATGTAGTTAGTATGTTTAGGTTAGAGGTCAAGTAGAGAGTTGCAGTCTAGGTCAGATGGCAGAGGGCAGACTGCTGCAGATGAATTGAGATCGTGCAAGCCATCAGATGCAAACTACTACAGAAGACTTTGGTTGAAGAACTAGTGCATACATAAGAAATAAAGGAACTCAAAGGCTTCAAGATGAAAGACTCAGCTTGCAGACGAAGACCAACGTTGCAAGACATAAACTAAGTAAGATCTGAGTGCAGACAAGAGTTGCAACAGAGACTGGATGCAGACCAGGGTCGCAGTATGGGATGTAGACTAGGGTTGTGGCAAAGACTGTGTGCCGACCAGGAGTTGCAGGAGACTGGACTACAGCAAAGGTGATTGCCAAGGTTGGGTCAGAGGTATGAAGTCAGTCAAGTGAGGATTTCAGTTAAAATAGCAACGGCACGGATTCTGTGGTAGTTGACTGCCAGAATCAGAAACGAGATGGTGGAGGACATGAATGGACTGCGAGGAACAGTGCACTGTCTACTAGGGTTTGTTCCTTGAGCCTTTAAAAGGAAACCGATGAGGCTTATTGAGTAGAGCTGTTGTTGAACGTTGATTGAAAAGCAAAGAGTGCAAAACAATCTTGCAACAAAGAGATTACTCAAGAAAGCCAAGTCGTGAAGATACAATCGAAAGTGTCACTAGTCTACAGAAAAACAAAATCTTACAGTAGAGTCCAGAGTTCGGATCTGTGCAAAGTTTCTAGGTTCTTTGCTTTTCATACGAGTTAGATAACTTGTAAAAGGAAAGTTTCTTGTAAACAAAAACAAGAAGATAGTGATACTCACCTCTTGCATTGACTACACTAGTCATCAAGGGAAGACTGCACTAAGCTCTCGATTATCATATAATATCGTGTGTCTGAACCAGTATAAATATTGTGTCCACTTACTGCTTTCATTCTTCTGATACTTAGAATTGCTTTTAACAAATTATCACAGCCTAACTCGAGATAAAGACTCAAGGAGTTGCAAATCTCTAATACAGACCAGATAGTATCCTCTGCAAACTACCTGATTAGTCTGCACACAATACTAGTCTGTACAATATCATTATTCTCCAGAAAGGACCAGAGAAAACTGGGATCTAGAGATGGTTGGGAGAAAAGCTCTAAATCAAATATTCAAATCTCTAGATGACAACATGCTCGAAATTGTGGTTCATACCAAGACAGCAAATGAAGCATGGGAAGCTCTAATGCTAAGAAACGAAGGAACTAATGAGATCAGAGAGAACAATAAGGATTTATTGATACAACAATACGAGCTGGTCTCAATGAGGTCTGATGAAGATCTGACAACCTTCTTTGAAAGGTTCAACATTCTCATCAACAATCTCAAAACCTTGGGAAAGACTTTCGAAAATAAGAAAGTCAATCTTAAGTTTGTAAGATCTCTTGGAGAGATCTGGAACACAAAGACAACTGCAATAAGAGAATCCAGAGATCTAACAAAGATGTCCCCGACTACTCTTTATGGTGTTCTGCACACCTATAATCTTGAAGTTGAGCAGAAGAAGCAGATTGATAACGCAAGAAAGAAAACCTTAGCCTTCAAAGCTCAAGAAAGAGTTTTGAAATCCATGGCAGAAGAGGAGAACAGTGACACCTCATCTGCAAGTGAAGAAGATCTATTAGAAAAACTGGCACTAATGGGGAAGAAGTTCAAAAAGCTTTTCAAAAAGAAAACCTTCAAAGAGAACTTTCCCTCAAAAACCAAAGATGCAGACCAGGAAATCTACTACAACTGTGGCAAACCATGTCACTTTGCTGCTCAGTGCAGACGACCAACTCAAGACTCGTCTGCACCAAGGTTTAAAAAGGACCACAAAAAAGTCACCCCTGGGAAGAAGGAAAGAAGCAAGGCATATGCAACAAAGACATGGAGCGATACAGACTCTGATGATGAAGATATCATGTCAAATGCTCATCTATGCCTCATGGCAAAAGAAGAAAAACAAAAACAGGTATTCGATCTTTCTGACTCAGAAGCTATTATAGAGGAATTGAAGGAGGCACTTCAAAAAACCTCTGAAAGCTTTATTTCTCTTCTAAAAGAAAATAAGGAAAATCTTAAGCAAATTGCAACTCTCAGGGAGAAATGCGATTTAAATGAAGAGACAAAAAATAGTCTAATCAATGCTCAAGAAAAACTGAAAGAAACTGATGAAAAAGTGAAACTTTCCAATGCAGTGGTGGAAACACTCACCTTGAGAAACACTGAGCTTCAAAAAGCAGGTAGATGCATGGAATGGCAAGACCTTAGATCTACAAAGGTAATCACCAAGAAAGACAAGTAGACCAATGCAAAAGTCCTATAGAAAAAAAATATATCTACTGCAGCAGAGGTGCAGACGAAGAAAGCCTATACTGCAGAATATGTGTATAAGAGTCAACACTCAACTGCACAAACCATGTAATTCTGAAAAGGAACAATATTCTCAAGAGATCTGTAATGAAAAATAAGATCTCTACTGCTCAGCCTCAAAAGAGTTGGAGCAGACTACCTGCATATATGAATAGTAAGAAGAGAGTAAGAAACTCTCAAATGCAATTTAGAGAAGGACCCCATGAATCTCAACATATACCCAACTACTCAGTATGGAATAACTCCTTGAGATCAATATGGAGAAAACCATACTCGAGACACACATTCTCATGTCAAGAGCAGCAGACCAAGTGGAGCATACCACTGAAAAGCATAATACCAAAGGTCTACTGCTTTACCTGTGGCAAACATGACCACAAATCACTTGAATGCTGGAACACACATAAAAAGATAGTTGCTTTATGTTGGAGTGGGTTCCAAAAACTAACCAATAAGGACCCAGACGAGTGGGTACCATGTACAAAGTTCTTTATGTTTTCATTACAGGAAAAGAAAAAAAGCGATATGGTACTTGGACAGTGGATGCTCAGGAAATATAACTGGAGACAAATCCAATCTTGAGAATTTTAGAAAAAAGCAAGGACCTCTTGTCATATTTGGAGGAGGGAAAGAAGGTATAACTAAAGGTTACGGAACCCTTGGTATAGGTTCTTTAATCTTTAGAGATGTTGCTTATGTCAAGGGCATAGAACATAACCTGCTATCGATTAGTCAGTTATGTGATAAGAACTATGATGTGTCATTTACTCACAATACATGTCAAGTAATAAATAAAATGACAAAAGAAATCAAATTACTAGGAATTAGAAAAGAAAATATATATGCAGTAGATTTCGACTCCTCATAGTCAGAACAAATTTCTTGTTTCTATACTAAAGAAGTTGAATATACGAATTGGTTATGGCACAAGAGGCTAGCTCATGTGAACTTCAAAACCATAGCAAAATTATCCTCAGAAAACCTACTAAGAGGACTCCCATAAATAAAATTCAAGAAGGATAAGTTATGCAGACCATGTGAGGAAGGAAAGTAGACTAGAACAAGCTTTAAACCTTTAAACTTTTCAGAATCAATTAGGATTCTTGAACTACTGCATATGGACCTCTTTGGTCCAGTTGAGATAGAAAGCTTAAGCAGGAAAAGATATACTCTAGTTATAGTAGATGATTACTCTAGGTATACTTGGGTAATGTTCCTACATAAAAAGAGTGAAACATGTAGTCTGCTAACAAGGTTCCTTAGACAAATCCAAAATGAAAAAGGGATAGAAGTAATTACAATCAAAAGGGATAGAAGTTTGATGATCATGGTGCAATGATCATAGAATTAAGCATAATTTCTCAGCACCTAGATCACCTCAACAAAATGGAGTGACTGAGAGAAAGAATAGGACACTCATAGAGGCAACTAGAGCAATGCTTGCTGATGCAAACCTATCTAAAAGCTTCTGGACAGAAGCAGTAAACACAGCCTGCTATATCCAAAATAGGTGCACAATTCACAAGCTTTATAAGAAAACCTCATATGAACTACGGAAAGGAAAAACACTAAGTGTTAAATACTTTCATGCCTTTGGATGCATATGCTATATACATAATAATGATAAAAACTATTTACAAAAATTTGATCCTAAGGCAGATGAGGCAACCTTCTTAGGATACTCAACAAACAGCAAGGCATTTAGGATATACAATAGGAAAACACAGATTGTTGAGGAATCAGTTCATGTATCATTTGTTGAAAAAGAAACATTCCCAAGAGATGCTAATGTATTTGATGAAGAATGTGCATGCAATGAACAGATTGTAGAAGAAATCATTAATACTGTAGACAAGGAAGAGTCGTCTGCACATGATAGCACTGCAGCAGAGGCAGAAGAACAACCTCAACAACAATTAGAATCACATGAACAAGACAAAGGAAGATGGATTAAGGCACATACACAGGATGATATTATAGGAGATAAGAATGCAACTGTGCAGACTAGGAGAGCAATAAATACAGAATGTCTGGCAAGCTGTTTCATATCTGAAATAGAACCTAAGATAATAAATGAAGCTCTAAATTATCCAAACTGGGTGGATGTAATGCAAGAAGAACTAAATGAGTTCAAAAGAAATGAGGTATGGTATCTCACACCAAGACCTAAAATCTATCCAGTTGTAGGATGCAAATGGGTGTTTAGAAACAAGTCTGACGAAAATTGTACAGTTATCAGAAATAAGGCTAGATTAGTTGTAAAGGGATACTCACAAGAAGAAGGAATTAATTTTGATGAAGCCTTTACACCAGTAGCAAGATTAGAAGCCATAAGAATGTTCCTTGCCTATGCAGCATATCAAGGATTTAAAGTCTATCAGATGGATGTAAAAAGGGTATTTCTGAATGGAAAGCTACAAGAGGAAGTTTATGTCGAACAACCTCCTGGCTTTGAAGATTATGAATATCCAGATCATGTATATAGGTTAGATAAGGCATTATATGAGTTAAAACAAGCACTTAGGACATGGTATGAAACTCTATCAACTTTTCTCTATGAAAATAATTTTGAAAGAGGTAAGGTAGATACCACTTTATTTTTAAAGAAACATAAGGAACACATATTGTTAGTATAAATATATGTAGATGATATTATATTTGGCTGCACTAATAATAAGCATTGTGAAAGATTTGCAGAACTAATGAAATCAAAATTTCAAATGAGCTTAATAGGAGAACTAAAATATTTTCTAGGACTGCAAGTATAATATCTAAACAGGGAAATTTTCTTAAATCAATCCAAATACTTAAGGAACACTATCAAAAAGTATGGATTAGATAATGCTAGTCATATGAAGACCCCAATGAGCACATCAATAAAAATAGAAAAGGATGAACCTGGAAAGAAAATAAATCAAACAATGTATAGAGGTATAATAGGATCACTGTTATACCTTACTGCAAGCAGACCAAACATTCAATATGCAGTGTGTGTCTGTGTAAGATATCAATCTGATCCTAAGGAATCTCACTACGCTGTAGTAAAGAGAATATTAAGATATCTCAAAGGAACTCCAAACCTTGGTGTATGGTATCCTAAGGATTCAGATTTTCCACTAATAGGCTATTCAGATGCAGATTTTGCAGGATGTACAGTTGACAGAAAAAGCACAAGTGGATCATGTCAATTCATTGGTGCAAGATTAATATCATGGTTCAGCAAGAAGCAGACTACTGTGTCTACTTCCACTGCAGAAGCAGAATATATTGCTGTTGGAAGCTGTACTGCACAAATATTATGGGTGAGGTCACAACTTGCAAACTACGGTACGACACTCTCTAAAACCTCTATATTTTGTGACAATACATCTACAATGACTATTTCAGAAAATCCAGTCTTTGATTCAAGAACCAAGCACATTGATGTCAGATATTATTTTATCAGGGAACATGTACAGAAAGGTCATATTAAATTGGAATACATTCCAACAGAAAAGCAAATTGCAGAAATTTTTACAAAACCTGTTGATGAAAACAAGTTCATTCAATTTCGAGGAGAATTGGGTATACTTGATTTACAACAATAAAATTGGCCAAAAATGCTTTTCTACTCTATTGCATGTGTAGAATGCAGACTAGCATCGCTCATAAAAAAATACAGACTAGCTCTACTGCACCACTGCTCAGTTAATAAGTTGAGTGCAGACTAGAATCAATAGTGCTCTACTACATCTATTTTAGGAAACAAAATCAGTTTTTTAAACGTTAAATAACTGCTTTTCTAAAATAACGCATAACGGTCAATTAATAACTATTACTGTGCAACGGCTAGAAAAAGCACGGACAACGGTTATATTTCTCAAACAAGTATAAAAACTGTAGATTTCTAATTAGAAAATCACTTTACTCTCTAATCTCTCTCTCTCTCTAATAAACGCTCAAACTCTCTCTCTCTAAACTCTCGAGCCCTCTACTGCACGAAGTCGAAACCCTAATTTCTTTCAAATCACTTCAATTCAATTTCCAAAAACATCGCAAATCTTTCAAATCATTTTACAATGGCCAACACACCATCCAGCTCATCAAAGAAAAGCTAGAAATCCTCTGAATCTCAGAGGAGTCCTTCGAGAAGAATTGAATTCAAACAGGTGTGGTGTTTAATTCAATCCATGATGAGCAAGAAGAAATCAGAGATATAGCAGACCTGATCGAAGAGGCTTGACTCAAGCCTCTGTATGAGCGAACAAGCACAATATATGATGATGAAGTTCTGGACTTTATCAAGAAGGCACAAGTTGTAGACAGTCTGCAGCAAATCACTTACACCTCTACTGCAAGAGGAATAACCATCCAGGTGAACCCTAATGACCTTGCACAATGCTTCAATTTCCCAAATGAAGATACAAGGATCATTCCATCTGAAGTCGTCGAGCTGGGACGACAAGCCATGCTAAGTCAAGACAAATGGAATGAGGGAATAAGGACCATGAAAAGATTCTTATCCAAAAAGCACAAACTGCTTGCCGACATCGTGAAGAAAGCCATTCTCTCCAGAGAATTCAGCAAAGACCAAATAACCTCCGATCAACAGGAGATTATGTGTACCATCCTTACAAAAACAAGAGTAAACTGGGCCAGTTTACTCATGTATCAACTTGCAAGATCGGTGAGAGCAAGACTACCACTGTTCGGAAGAATAATCAGTATCCTTCTCAAACAGAAGATGAACCTCTCAGAAAAAAAAGGAAGGCCATGGAACCTATCCAAACAAATCAACGCCAAAAAGATAGGAAAAGCACCCTCAGGACTAACAAAGAATCCTGCAGTCCAGCCACCCAAGACTTTGGAAGTGAAGACCCGACACAAGGCAAAGCAGACTACCGTAGTAGTACAGACTACTGCAGCATAGACTCAATCTGTAAAGAAGCAGACCAAGAAGAAGCCAGCCCAACAGAAGTTGACAAAACCGAAGACTGCAAGGACGAAAATCATTGTACATATCTCGGATAAGGAAACAATATCCGACAGACCGGCTGCAGAACAAATCAAAATCAATGAAGAAGAATCCCAGTCTGTAATAGTGCAGACTGATGAAGTCATTGATCAGTCTGCAGTTTTGCAGACTAGGATGATAGCTGAGCCCTCTTCATCAAAAATACCACCAAAAGAACCAGAGATTGCAGCCTTCATGATGCAAATATAGCAATTCAATTCCTCAAGACAGGAGCAAATGAAGATTTGAAGACTCTAATCTTGGAAGCCCAAGTAAGCTTTCAGGAGATAAGGGAAGGACCTCGAGCAGAATTCAGACAAAGGCTTGTTGTAGAAGACTACTCTCATGACGAAATAAGGGAAATTGAGGCCAAAATGTCAGTTCTTCAGATGGAGCCAATCCCAGTGGACTCTACTGCACCAACTCTCACTATCAGACCCCTTGCAGCAGAGCCAACAACCACAACAGCAATTGTTCCATTCTTAGGCAGTAGAATGGAGACTTCACAAATTGCAGATGACCAACCTACCACTGCCACTGCCATATGGACTACAACAGCATCAACTCAAGAAAGACCCTCTCCTGAAAAGATCATTGAATCAGTTATGAAGACGGTCAAAGCAGTAGAGGCAAACCTACTGCAGCAGAAAGTTATAGATACCCAGCTGCTTGCAGAAAGGACTCGAGCCAAGACAAAGAAGAAGATTGAAAGCGACAAACTAATTCAGGAGTTTGCGTCACAACACAATCTACCAATCAAGAGGCCAAGAACAACACCAATACCCATACCGAGTCAAGAGGTGCCATCAAGGACTACAAGAAGAATTATATGGTCTGCTAGACCAAAGCTAAATCCTCAAGGACCCAAAACTCTGTACCAGATCAATCAAGACCAATCTCAAACGCTGATTGGTGACATAACTGGAATGACCGAAGGGGAGATTCATCAGCTGGTTGAACTCCAAAAGAAGGAAGTTAGCAGATCAACGAGACTTAAAGAGCCTCACTTCCTGTTCAGTGGAACACTTGAGTTCAAGGACTCCACACTGAAGACAAAAAGGCTCAGACATGCTCTCCTAAGGCACATAGAGTTTGTCAATACTCGAGAAATTGAAGCAGAACTCAAGAAAATCCTAGAGAAACACATCAAAGCTACCACTGAGGAGATCTATGAATACCTTTCTCGACCTGATCTGGGAGAACATCAACCAGCAGTGGACAATGGAGATGATCATCAAGGAGATCCACCTCAACAAGACCCTCATGATGATGAAGATGATATCATAGATTAAGTAGCTGCTGAAGGAGTGCAAATACGGCACACTAATACGGAAAAACCTAAATATGTTGCAGAGGAGGTTGCAGACGAGGTTATTGCACACAAGACAACTGTTGTTAAGGGAAATGCCTCTCTAGCTATCACTCCAGCCGAACCACTTACACTTCAAACAGAAGAAGTAGGTCATTCAGAGTCCCCAACTGAAGAATTTGTTGTAGAAACCCCATTGATCATCGCTCTTGGAGCAGAAGATACACTTGCAGATGAGGTTACATTCGTTAAAGTCTCAATACATGCAGACAAGACCATTACCCCTGCAGACGAGACAACTGATACAGACGAAGCCACTTTGGTTATAGCAGCGGCACATCAAGCAACTCCATCTAGAGACATTGAGCACATAGTCTTTACTCCACCATCTGCTTTTGGTTTAGCTCAAATGGAACTACATGTTCCCTCTGCAGCTCTGGAGCCTATATACAGTGATACCTCATACGCCAAAATGACTCCAACAGCAATTAAAGACCTAAAAAAAGTCTTTGAAGAACATGAAGTTGAAGTCCTATCTATCTAACCACATGAGCAAGGTGAAAGAGTTCCCTCTTCAACCTCAGAAGACACAACACAAAACTGACTACGTCAGCTTGATCAAGAGATTTATGGAATGCACTCATGGATTACAGATGCCTTCCATGATCTCCTCGAAGCCTTGGAGCCAATTGCAGCAGACCTTGAAGCAGAGAAAGAACTCAGAAAATCAACATTTGCTAACTTTGGCGAGACTCTAAGTAATCTAGCAGCAGGAGTCATTGATTAGATGAAGCAAAATCGATCAGTGCATCTTCACACTCAACGAACACACATCTCTAACTTCAGAAGATTCAAGGAGCAGCAGTCTGCAGCACTTCGCAAGCTCAATGACACCATGCAGACGACACAAAAGAACCTTGATGAGCACATGAGAATCAATGACATCAAGTTTGGCCTTCTCGAGACCAAGCTCCAAGTAGTCAAGAAACACATTCACTCTGAACTCAAAGGGGTCAGGATGCCTCTTGAAAACCTCACCTCTGCACTGAGTGCTAACAAAAAGGGGGAAAAACCTTCAGAAGAGCAGCAGAGACCTGATGTAGACGAGCAACAACAAAACCCCTCTGCAACTCAGGGGGAGAAGGAGAAAACCTCTGAAGCAAAGAGAAAGAACTCTGGAGAACAAGGAAGGGATCCTAAGAGACAAAGACATGACGAAGAAGACAGACATAGGAAATACAACAGCGAATCCGAGGAGGAAAGGCGATATCAACACAAACGAGGGAAAGAGCATCAAAGGTAAGACTAAAAATGTTCTTAGTCCAAATCTCAATTTTAAGTTGAAATTTAAATTCAAAAATGTACAAACTCTGTATGAAACAAGAAAGCTTGTTGTATTACAGAGAAGTTTTTGTTAGCATCAATTTAGGGAGAGATTGATAGAAATGTGCAATCCCTTCGTTTGTATAGAAATTGATGTAACAAAACTTAAATGTATTAATTGTAATATAGTTAGGATATTCAGGCTAGAAGTTAGGTAGGTAGTTGCAGTCTAAGTTAGATGCAAGAGTGTAGATGGTTGTAGATGCAGAGTCCTAGTGCAGACCACCAGAAAGATACTACTATGAAGACTTTGGATGAACAACTAGTATATTGACAACCAACGAAAGAACATGAAGGCTTCACAACAAAAGACTGAGGTTGCACACCAGGACCAACACTGCAAGACATAAATTGAATTAGAGACTGTGCACAGACGAGATGTTGCAACAGAGACTATGTGCAGACGAGATATTGCAACAGAGACTGTGTTTAGACGAGATCATGCAGCAATCTGAATTGCAGAAGAGATGATTGTCGGTGTGGGGTCAGAGGGTTGAAGTCAATCAAGTGAAGATTCAAGTTAAAGTATCAACGACACTAATTCTGGAGTCAATGGACTCCATAATTATATGATAAAACCAATACATAATTGGATCGTTAATGATTGCTAACCTAGTTATTGTCAACATGAGGATCACGACGTACCATTTCTGTAATAGCCTCGGCAATCCATTCTGAATTTAAAGTCTATACAGATCACTCTGGAAAAAATAATTGCATGTACATATGAGTATTATTCAGCTTCCTGATGTATAAACATTTATTGTATGCACACAGTGAGGCCTTAACGAATCATTCATAACCATTCTCTTTGAAAGATCAGAACACATAAACCCTCTCCTTCTCATTCCTCTTTATAATAAATCAAAATCCGACCTCGGTAACACATTACACGCCACCATGGAAAGCCTGGCCTATATTCTTAATAAAGATTAGACCAATGCGAAGAACAAAATGTTTGTTGCATATTGCTTGACGTAACGCCTTCTAAATCGAAGCAATGATTCAGGCATAACATTGTTAGAAAAAACATCATGGAATACATCCTGATGAACAAAATATTTTGTACCAATAGCGGAGGATTTCAACAAATTAAGCAGATTCAATAAGGAGCTCAATTTCAGATAACTAGCGCACAATAATTGCTATGTCGCTCTATTTCATACAACTACCTCTTTGTTTGACTGCCAAGTTCAGAAAAGAGATTACAATAATCAATATCTGATACATTGATATTATATTAGACAATTACATTAATTGTGCCTAAACCAAGATATTTTGGCACATCAAGAAACATCGTGAAGTCCTCTTGATCCCTCAATACACATCACTCTTGTTCAAGGATCGAATAAAGCAAATTTAATTAATGTCTGGATACGATTTACAATCGATCTCGTTCCTTATCAACAAAACCTTGAAAAGACAATAGTAGCAGTACAGACTGCAAAGCTTAAAAAGAAGAACCCTGTGAAGGCCAAGGAAAAGATGATCAAGAAGGTACAAGAATCCAGACTGAAGCAGAAAAAAAAAAAAACAAGGAGAAAGCTTGTCTTGTAGTCCTCAGAAGAAGAAACCATATTGGAGCTCCCTACTGTACAGCCTACAAAATTGGAGGTAGAAGGGCAGTCTGTACTAATAGAGGAGCAGACTGAACCTAGTTCTCAAGGACCAATAAGTGTAGTAGAAATTGAGGCATCATCCTCAAAGACCCTACCACCAAAGGAGCCAGAGATAGTAGCACTTCATGACTCAAATATAGCATTGAAGTATCTAAAGGGAGGCGCTAATGAAAACCTTTAGAACATCATTCTGGAAGCTCAGAAAAGCTATCAGGAAGTTAGAGAAGGACCACAAGCACAACTCAGGTAAGAGCTAGGTACACAAGGCTACACAAGAAAAGAGATTGAAGCCATCAAAGCAATCTTAGAAGGATAGAGACTGAGTAACCACAGAGCATCTTTACTGCAAGTACATTGATAATAAGGACTACTGCGTCTGAGACATTCAATACACTAATCATTCCTATCTATAATATAAGAATGGATTTAGCTATGAATGAAATGACCATCACTCAACTGTATCAAAAGCATGGGCCACAACAATAACCATAACCACACAATATCCAAAGAAAGAAAACATCATAAAAACCCTACAAACTATCCAAGCCATACAAGGAAAGTTTCTCGAACAGAGAGCCAAGAATGAAGAAAAGTTGGGTATGCCTCAGAAGGAAGCAATGATCCAAAAGTTTATCAAGCAGTACAAACTCCGAATCAAAAGAAAATCCAAAGCTGCAAGGCCAAGGCTCATTCCATCAGGACCAACCATAAGGTATAGGATAAATACAGATGGCTCAAGGACAAAAAATGGAATAGTTGATGGCACGATAGAGGCAAAAATCCATTAACCAGCTCAAATTCAGAAAATGGAGGCCAACAAGAAGAAGATGCTCACCGAACCCTATATATTATTCAATAGAGTTTTGGAGATCAAAGACTTAGCCCCTCAAGACAAGAAGGCATAGACAAGCATAATTACAACATGTGGAATTTGTGTACATTCCTGAAGTGAAGGCTGAACTGAAGAGGTTGGTAGACAAGCATGTCAGGGAAGCGACCTTAGAGATTTATGATTATCTCTCAAGACCAACAGTAGACAGAGCACAACCATCAAGAGATAATGATGATGATCTCCTATAATAAGAAGGCCATGATGATGATGATATCGTTGATAAGGTAGCTAAAGAAAGGATTAAGGAGCAATCAACAACAGAACCATCTGCTCCAGAAGAGCCAACATCAAAGTCACCTAGAGTCGAGTCTGAAGTAGGAGACCCTTTCCCATCAGAATCAGCAGTACAGGAGGAAACAACAACAACAGTACATATGGAAATAATAGTACAGGAGGAAACAACACCAGAGGGATCACCATCAAAAAAGAACTCCCCAACAACATCATCAATCAGGGATACAGCAAAGGCTACCATAAAAAGAACTACTGCAAACTACTAGCAGACCATTGAGCAAGCATAGTTTACCAAGTTACCACACTTGACCTCACTCCCACACAGATAGAGGAAGTGGTCATAGTGGAGGACGAATTAGCATAAACAACCTCATTGCCAACCAAGA
This sequence comes from Drosera capensis, assembly GCA_001925005.1. Taxonomy (NCBI): domain Eukaryota; kingdom Viridiplantae; phylum Streptophyta; class Magnoliopsida; order Caryophyllales; family Droseraceae; genus Drosera; species Drosera capensis. Next base: position 112,979 of record LIEC01012639.1, on the reverse strand, counting down.
AGAAAATGGCAGCAGACATTGGATAAAGTATGATTGATATTATTATTTGCATTATTAGCATTGTTTTCCTCATTAAGAGAAACATTGTCAGCGTTTTCCGCCATTTCTAAATTAGCAAATTGAATAGGAGAGATATTACAACGAGTTTTGATATTAGAGAAAGATGGAAAAGGAGTAGAATTAGAACGAGTAGTCGAATGTTGAGATTGCCTCGTTTCTAATTCAAAAACAATTTTTCGAACTTGTGTTCTTGTAATCCAACCACTTCTCAATTACTCACAATAAAAATGCTTCAAATTCTTCATATCTGTAATGAAAATAAGAAATACGACAGTATCGATCCTATAAATAATTTAAGGAACTAAAATAACTTGAAATAAGAATAAAACTGGCATGAAAAAGTAATTTTGACTAAGAAAATGATGCATATTTACACACACATCATATTTGCATCCAAATACATGAAAGTACGTAACACTTGGTGTCTTTCCTTTTCATAGCTCATTGGGGGTTTTCTTATGAAATTTGTGTATAAAGAACCTATTTAGGACATAACAAGCATTATTTAATGCTTTTGTCCCATAGCTCTTAAGCAAGCTTATATTTGATAGTATTGTCCTGCCTGCTTCTATGAGTGTTCTATTTTTTTCTCTCAGTCACACCATTTTGTTGTGGTGTTCTAGAAATAAAAAAGTTATACATCATTTCATGATCATCACAGTATTTGTCCACTCTATATTGGTCAAATTATGCGTCCTAATCACTTTTAATGGCATCAATACCTTCTCATTTTTAACCTACATTAAGAACCTAGTCAACAGACTACAAGTTTTACTCTTTTTATGTAGAAATATTACCCAAGTGTATCTTGAGTGAACAAATACAAGATGTATTTCATCCTACTTATGTTTTCCACTTCCATTAGTCCAAATAGATCCATGTAGAAGAGTTCATGAACTCTAGTGATTTTTGTTATGTTTGTAAGTTTGATAGTCTTAGTCTGTTTTTTCTTCTTGACAGGATTTGCATAATTTATCCTTTTTGAACTTGATTTGAGGTAAATCTCTTACCAAGTTGTTTGAGAAAAGCCTAGCTATAGTCTTGAAGTTTAGCTGAGCTAATATCTTATGTCATAACCAATTTATGTCCTCAGATTCATTTGTATAGAAACAAGTGATTAGTGCAGACTGGGACATTTTGAAGTCTCCTACATAGATATTTCCTTATCTATAGCTTTTCAGTACAGACAAGGAGAAAACTATAGAAGACCTCAAAAGAAGATCAGCAGTTACAATAGAGGGAGAAAGGTCTACAAAATGACAAAAACCTCATGGGGAGAGGATATCAAGGCATAGAATTCAGGAGGAGCAGCCCTATACAGAAAGAAGAAGACACCACAGAACATCAAAGGAATAGCCTCACAAGCGTAGCAAAGGAACATCAAAGGAACACCATCACAAGCGAGTTCAGCATCACAGGTAAAGGTAATTTTCTTTGTTGCACTATAGTCTTAGATTATTTTCTAAAACAATGTAATTTAGATAGTAAGCTTGTTGTTTTTACTTATAAGTTTTGTTAGCATCAATTTAGGGGGAGATTGATAGGAATGTGCAATCCTTCCACTTGTATAGAAATTGATGAACAAAACTTAGGAGTATTAGCCATGATGTTGTTGATTTGCTTAGGCTGGAAATTAGGTAGGTAGCTGCAGTCTAGGTCAGATGCTAGAGACCTGACGACCACAGATGGAGAGCATGTGTGAGCCACCAGATGTAGACTACTATAGAGGATTTTGGCTAAGCAACTAAGATGTGCATGGGAAACAAAAGACCTGCAAATGTTTCAGGATCTAAGATTGAACTTGGAGACGAGGACCAACACAGCAATGCATGAAGTGCATCAGATCTAGGTACAGATGAGGTTGTAGCAGGACAGGGTACAGACGAGGTCTCAACAGCACTGAGTGCAGACTAAGGTGCAGTAGACTTGAGTGTATGAGGGATGGTTGCTGAGGTTGGATCAGAGGTCTGAGGTCAGAGGTTCAATCAAATCGAAGATTTGAGGATCAGAGTGTGACAGTACGAGGATCTGAAAAAGATGAGCTGTCAACATCAGTTGATGTTCACATGTGACCAACTGTCACATCAGATCCTGTACATAAGTCACGGGTTCATTCCCTTAGTCTATAAAAGGGAATCGATGAAGCTCACTGAAAAAAAAATTGTTGAACGTGAGATTAAGTGCAAAGTTTGCAAAACAATCCAAGATTCAACGCTACTCAAGTAAGCTGAACTGAGAAAAAAACAGGAAGATAGTACTCTAGTCTCCAAAGAAGAACAAAAGGTACAGTAGAGTCCAATGAAGGATCTGTGCAAAGATCTAGGCTCTTAACCTTTTAACAAATTAGTTAACTTGTAAAAGGGATTGTCTTGTAAGCCATATAGAAGAAGATTGTGAACTCACCTCTTGATTGATTTTTCCATGTTTTTTACAATAGACTCATTGCCACGAAGAGATCGATGATGATGAGATTGATAGAATTGGGCTCATCCTCACCATCGCCTCCTTTTTAGGACTTCTCTCCCCATCGATAATGAAACCTGAACCCAAACCAATGAAGTGAAAGGTAGCCACAGGGATGGTGGTGGTGGCAGAGATGACGGAGGTGGTAGCGGCGACAGGGAAGGAAGAGCAGGATGGAGGTGGAGATGATCGTCATATTTAGAGAAAAATAAATAAAGAAAAGAGTGGGAAAACAGGGAAAAGCACTAATTAGGAAATGTTTCGCTTTTTTATGGGAATAAATTTTCCTTCGTGGTATTTTCTTGAAAATAAGTGTTAAAAGTGATACTTCATGGGAATTTTCACTTTAAACATGAAAATATACAATGATGTATTTTTATTCACAAAATTTAATCACAAAATAGCAAGACTTAAAATCGAAAAATAGATATATAAAATTAACGTTAAAACATTATAGACACATTAAAGTTATATATAATATTTATATCAAAAAAAACATTTTCATAATTAACGTTAAAATAAAATAGAAACAATCCCTTAATTTTTTTACTTTGATATATCATAATTTCGTTCAATCTATGTTAGAAATCAATAACAAAAAATCACAATAAAAATATTATCATAATATAACAAATAGATTTATAAAATTAAAAACAAATGTAAAATTATTATTATTAACTCGTGCAGCAAACATGGTAGTAATCTACTCCCTCCATCCTAATTTAATAATAATATTTTTCTATTTGGTCCGTCCTAAAATAATGAAATATTCATTTTTTTTTTTTGTAACTATTTAACAAATCCATGTTTTAGATCGAAATTTGAGTTTTTAATAAATTTGGATCTAAGTTTTTTTTATTCTTTTAGATTCAATCAAAATTATTCAAATTGTAATCAAAGCCAATGAAATTAATTGAATAAATATTATTTTAGTTTAAATAAAACTCAAATAGTGACAACACTGAGATCCAAATTTGAAAATGACAAATCCATGTAGAAAAAAAACATATCTAATAAAACATCCTAAAAAATATTGATAGTATGTATGACATATTATATTTAATGGAAAAAGGTTTATCAATAAATAAACATCAAAATGGGGTTATCAAAAAATGATCCAAAACCAAAAAATGATCCAAAACCAGAACATACAAGTGACGAATGGGTACTTGAACTTTGAGAAATGAATCGATCTCAAGTCTCTTAGAATCAAGCTTGGATGCCAAATAAAGAGAAAAACACAAGGATGAAAAAGACTCATCATGAGAACTAAGACAACAACCACTGTGTAAGGTTCGAGTTTCAACCTAGGGAGATGAATAGGTTATATAAAACTTTAATAATCTTTTTATGCGGAATACTAATTCTGTGCAGACTATTGTTCTATGCAGACTACTCAGGTAGTCTGTAAATGACGATTGGTAGTCTGCAGCAGAGATTTGTAACTCTTTAAGTTTATCTCTGATTGGCTGTGATGATTTGTTAGAATCAATTCTAAATATCAATGCAGTAAAGGCAATAAATAGACACAGTATTTATACTGGTTCGGACACTCGATATCAAATGATAATCGAGAGCTTAGTCTAATCTTCCATTGGTGACTAGTGTAGTCAAGCCAAGAGGTGGGTATCACTATCTTCTTATTTGAGCTTACAAGAAACTTCCTTTTTACAAGTTGTCTAACTTGTACAAAAGATACAGAATCTAGACAACGTTGCAAACTCTGGACTCTGCTGCAAGACTTGTTCTTCTACAGATTAGTGATACTTTCAACTGTATCTTCAAGATTTGGCTTTCTTGTGTAATCTCTTAATGTCTTGATTCTTTTGTACTCTTTGCCTTTTAATCCTAATTCAACAGCACTTCTCAATAAGCCTCACCGGTTCCCTTTTAAAGGCTCAAGGAACGAACCTAAGCAGACAACGCACTATTCTTGGAATGACACTTTTGCACTAGTGTTCCCTACCGTCTCATTCCTGATGTTGGTAGTCCACTATCCCCAGAATTTATGTCATTGCTAGTTTTACTCAAATCTTCACTTGACTGACTTCAAACCTGTGACCAATCAGAGTTTTACCTTTGATGCTTTTTGCCTCTGCTACGGTTTTATCTTCGTTTTTCTTCACTTTGTCTGCTGCACTTTCGATGCCTTCCTCTGAATCTCTGTAGTGTCCTCTCCATTCTTCATAAGATTCTTCCTTATGATGCTTAGACCTCTTAGAAGATTGCTCCCCCTGAGTCTGCTTAGACCTCTTCTGCTCTTCTTCGGATAGTTTCTCCCCTTTTTGTTGGCATTTAGGGTGGAGCTTAGTGCTTCAAGAGTAGTGCGGATGCCTTTGAGTTCAGAGAAAATGTTTCTGTGAACTACTTACAGTTTGGTTTCGTCATCAAACATATTTATGTCCCTTATGAATGTCTCTTTTTTATCAAACGATATATGAACTAACTCCTCAACAGTCTGTGTACTTTTATTGTATACTCTAAATGCTTTGCTGTTTGTTGAGTATCCTAAGAAGGTTGCCTCATTTGCCTTAGGATCAAATTTCTATAAATAGCTTTTATCATTGTTGTGTATATACCAAATGCATCCAAAGGTATGAAAATATTTGACACTTGGTATCTTTCATTTCCACAATTCATAAGGGGTTTTCTTATACAATTTGTGAATTATGCGTCTATTCTCAGTGTAGCAAGCTGTGTTAACTGCTTATGTCTAAAAGCTTTTAGATAAGTTTTCATGAGAAAAGATTGTTCTAGTTGCCTCTATGAGTGTTCTATTCTTTCTCTCAGCAACACCATTTTGTTGGGGTGTTCTTGGTGTTAAGAAATTATGTTTAATTCCTTGATCATTGCAGTACCATGATCACTTTTAATTGTTATTACTTCTATTCCTTTTTCATTTTGGATCTGTCTAAGGAACCTTGTCAGCAGACTACATGTTTCACTTTTTTATGTAAGAATATTACCCAAGTGTATAGTTTATCCTTTTTAAATTTTATTTGAGGGAGTCCTCTTACTAGGTTTTCTAAGGATAATTTTGCTATAGTTTTAAAGTTAAGATGAGCTAATAGTTAGTTTGTATCTTCAGTTTCTTTAGTGTAGAAACAAGTTATTTGTTCTAATTGTGATGAATCAAAATCTACCGCATATATGTTTCTTTTTCTAATTCCTAGTAATTTGACTTCTTGTGTGATTTTATCTTTTACTTGGAATGTATCATAAGTAAATGACACATCATAATTTTTATCACACAATTGACTAATGGATAGCAGGTTATGTTCTAAGCCCTGAACATAAAAAACATCTCTAAAGATTAAGAAACATGTACTAAGGGTTTCATAACCTATAACTGTACCTGCCTTTCCTCCTCCAAATATGACAAGAGGTCCTTGTTCTTTTCTGAAATCTTCAAGGTTGGATTTGTCTCCTGTCATGTGTCCTGAGCATCCATTCTCCAAGTACCATTTACCCTTTTGCTTTTCCTGTAATGGAAACATGAAGAGCTTGTACATGGTACCCACTCATTTGGGTCCTTATTGGTTAGCTTTTGGAATCCACACTTGAATTATCTTCTTGTGTGTGTTCAAGCATTCAAATAATTTATGGCCGATTTTGCCACAGGTAAAGCAGTAGACCTTTGGTCTTATGCTTCTTAATGGTCTGCTCTACTTAGTCGGCTACTCTTGACATGAGCAGGTGTGTCTCAAATATGGTTTTATCCAAGTTGATCTTGAGAAGTTATTCCATACTAAGTAGTTAGGTGTATGTTGAGCTTCATAAGGCCTTTTTCTTAATTCCCTTTTAGAGTTTGTTGCCTTCTGCTTCTTATTATATTTATCATAAGCATGTACTCGTAATCCGCTCCAATTCCTTTGAGGTTGAGCAGTATAGATCTTACTTTGCAGTAGAGATCTCTTGAGCATATTGTTCTTTCTTAGTATTGTTGGTGCAGCTGAGCTTTAGCTGTTTTGCATAGTTTGTGCAGCAGAGCGTTGGCTCTTATCCACATATGCTGTAGTAGAGACATTCTTCTTCTACACACCTGCTGCAGTAGGAATTTTTTTTTTCAGTAGAACTTTTTCAATGGTCTGCTCAACGTTCTTGGTAGTGACCATTTTATCTGTATTGTTGTTCAACCAATCATTATATCCTAACCCAGTTTTATCATGGGAGGATTGACTTATGTTGATAAGTTTTTTCAGATCTAAGGTTTTGTCATTCTAGGCATCTACCTACTTTTGAAGCTCAGTGTTTCCACTACTGCAGTGAGAAGCTTCACTTTTTCATTTGCTTCCTTTAGCTTATCTTGAGCATTGATTAGACTATTGTTAGTCTCTTCATTTAAATTGCATTACTCTTTGAGAATTGCAATTTGCTTAAGATTTTCTTTATTTTCCTTTAAAAGGGAAATAAAGCTTTCGAAGTCTCTATGGTGGCCTCTGAGTCAGAGAGATCAAATACCTACTTTTGTTTATCTTCTATGGCCATGAGACATAACTGAGCATTTGACATGATATCTTCATCATCAGAGTCTGTATCGCTCCATGTCTTTGCTGCATAAGCTTTGCCTTTTTTCTTTCTTCAAGAGGTGACCTTGTTGTGGTCCTTCTTGAACTTTGGTGCAGACGAGTCTTGGGTTGGTCGTCTGCATTGAGTAGCAAAGTGTCCTGGTTTGCCACAGTTGTAATAGACTTTCTTTTCTCCATCTTTGGTTTCTGAGGAAAAGTTTTTTTTTAAAGTTCTCTTTTTGAATAGCTTCTTGAACTTCTTTCCCATGAGTGTCAGTTCTTCTGATAGATCTTGTTCACTTACAGACAAGGTATCATTGTTCTCCTTTTCTGCCATGGATTTCAAAACTCTCTCTTGAGCTTTGAAGGCTAAGGTTTTCTTTCTTGCATCATCAATCTGTTTCTTTTGCTCAACCTCAAGATTGTAGGTGTGCAGAACACCATACAGTTGAGCCAGGGACATCTTTGTTAGATCTCTGGATTCTCTTATAGCTGTTGTCTTTGTATTCCAGATTTCACCATGAGATCTCACGAACTTTAGATTGACTTCCTTGTTTTCAAAAGTCTTTCCTAAGCTTTTGAGATTGTTGATGAGAACATTGAATCATTCAAAGAATGTGGTCAGATCTCATCCGATCTCATTGAGACGAGTTCATATTGTTGTATTAATATATCCTTCTTGTTTTCCCTGATCTCATTTATTCCTTCATTTCTTAGCAGTAGAGCCTCCCATGCTTCATTTGCTGTCTTCGTATGAACCACAATTTCAAACATGTTGTCATCTAGGGATTTGAATATTTGATTTAGAGTTTTTCTTCCAACCATCTCTAGATACCAGTCTTCTCTAGACCAGAGGGATTTTGGTCGTTGTACTTCTCTTGTTGAGTCCTTTGGATCTGGCATCATTGAAACATTTGTCCATCCAGGACAATGTCTTGCATCCTTTTGTCAATCGAATTGAGATGTGCAAGCATTCTCAGCTTTCAGTGGTTGAACTTGTCGAAAGAGCAAGTTGGAGGTTCTCCACTGTTAGGACATTTGGGGAACTTTGGTGGTGTCATTGTTGATGATAATCTTCACACAAACAAACTATTAATAACTTCTTTGCAAATAGAATATGTGACCTTTTCTTTCCAATAACTGTTAATTCTGGAAAGTTAGGCTCTGATATCAATTATAAGGTTCGAGTTTCAACCTAGAAAGGTGAATAGGTTGTATAAGACTTTAATAATCTTTTTATACGGAATACTAATTCTGTGCAGACTATTGTTCTATAGAGACTACTCACGTAGTCTGTAGATGACAATTGGTAGTCTGCAGCAAAGATTTGTAACTCTTTGAGTTTATCTCTGTTTGGCTGTGATGATTTGTTAGAATCAATTCTAAATATCAATGCAGTAAAGGCAATAAATAGAAACAGTAATTATACTGGTTCAGACACTCGATATCAAATGATAATCGAGAGCTTAGTCGAGTCTTCCCTTGGTGACCAGTGTAGTCAAGCCATGAGGTGAGTATCACTATCTTCTTGTTTGAGCTTACAAGAAACTTCCTTTTTACAAGTTATCTAACTTATATAAAAGATAAAAAACCTAGATGCTTTGCATAGATCCAAACTCTGGACTCTGTTGCAATACTTGTTCTTCTGCCAACTAGTGACATTTTCAACTGTATCTTCATGATTTGGCTTTCTTGAGTAATCTCTGAATGTCTTGATTGCTTTGCACTCTTTGCCTTTCAATCCTTATTCAACAGCACTTCTCAATAAGCCTCACCGGTTCCCTTTTAAAGGCTCAAGAAACTAACCTAAGCAGACAACGCACTGCTCCTGGAATGACACTTTGCTACTTGTGTTCCCCACCATCTCGTTCCTGATGCTGGCAGTCCACTATCCCCAGAATTTATGTCATTGCTAGTTTAACTCAAATCTTCACTTGACTGACTTCAAACTTGTGACATCATCCTGGCAATCATCTCTACTGCAATCCAGTCTGCTATAACCTCTATTCTGTATCCAGTCTCTATCACAACCCTAGTGTACATCCCACGTTGCAATCCTAGTTTCTATCCTGTCTTTGCTACAACTCTTGTCTGCACTCAGATCTAATTCAGTTCATGTCTTGTCATGTTGGTCCTCGTCTCCAAGCTCAGTCCTTCATTCTGAAGCCTTCGAGTTCTTTTCTTGGTTATCAATGCAATAGTTGTTCATCCAAAGTCCTCTATAGTAGTCTGCATCTGGTGGCTTGCGCAATTCTAATACATCTACAACCGTCTGCTCACTGACATCTAACCAAGACTTGCAACTAGCTACTTGACTTCTAGACTAAACACACTAACTACATTATAACTAATACATCGAAGTTTTGTTACATCAATTTCTATACAAATGGAGAGATTGCACATTCATATCACACTATGGAGGAGATTCATGAAATCTAGTATGCTTGTGAAAAAACTAATACGTCTAGTTAAAGACACAATTAATATGTCTGTGAAAAAAATTAATACGTTTATGCAAATTGAAAAACTAATATGCCTAAGCAATATGGTGAATGATAATACGTCTTCAAAATGTCTAATATGCCTAAACAAAATTTGTTAGGCCTATGCAAAAACTAGTATATCTATGCAAAATGTAGTACACCTATGCAAATTTTAGCAAGTCAAAATTGATTTGTTTCAGGCGTATTACTTACAGGCGTACTAGTATGCATATGCAGATTGAAAAACTAGTACATCTATAGAATTTGAAAAATTAGTACGCCTATGCAGATTTAAAAACTAGTACACATAAGAAAATTGATGATTGCTAATACGCCTTCATAAAATGTAGTATGGTGATGTGTGTGTAAACACACGTAATTATTTATGTTAAATCTATTGTTTTATCGTATTTGAGTTTTTTATTTCATGTTATTAGCTTAGTTTATGTTTTTAGACTTGGATAGTGTTGTTTTGCTTCTTTTGTTTTATTATTATTATTATAGATTTGATTAAGAAGAGAAACTTTTGGCAATTCATGAAAAATGGACAAAAATGCTTGAATATAGTCGTGATGAAGTGTGACGATTTGATGATGTTTCATGTTGATTTCAATGATTTCTGATAATACTCATATGCATAGGATGATGATGTTAATGTTCAAAGACGTTTGGAGCTGTTTTGGAGATAAACCAATGCTTTTGAGACTTATTTTGAGCAAGATGATCCATAAAAGTTCAACGATGCGTAGAGAGTGATTCGAGGCCATTTTCAGGGTGCAAATATCATCATTTGAGGTATTTTATGATGATATAAAGACTATATAAGGTATATCATCGATGAGGATGGAGTTTGTAGCGAAAAACTGATGTTTTTTGGTGATTTCTTGGACTATTGCGACCATCATAGTCATAAAACTAGAAGATTTACGTATCCAAGCAGTGTAATGATCACCTATAACGGTCATTACACAGGTCAAATGTCCAAATTTAGTTTGTTTCGTTAAAATTTCAAATTGTTTTCGGGTTTTCTATAAATACCCGTGTGTTTTCTTCATTTTTAGAGATATTAGGGTTGTTTTCCACGAGATTTCGGGCACCTTTATCCTCTCAAAACCCTAGTTTAGATTATCATTTTTCTCTGCTTTTGAAGATTGGATCTTGTTGTAACGCTGTGGATCTCTTCAATTCGTCATCGTATCCTCGTTTTGCTATGCTGTATTATCCATCTTTCTCTGTTTATTTACAGTTATGGTTGTGATGATGAGTATAATGAAGATGACTGTGATGATGGTTGATTTAATGAGTAAGTAATTATATAGTTGGGTTAGATTGATGAAATTCTAACTAATACGGATCATGAGATGAGTTAGATCATCAAAACCCAGTTTCGTATGTTAAGATTTAATGAAATCTGGCCTTAATCCATTATATGTTATGAAATGAAATAGCTTCATCACCTATTGATGACGTAAGCTATATCTTAATCGCGCTAAGTGATTAAATTGATAGCAAGTAATAATTTATTATTTAAGCTCATTGTCATGACGTTATGATTGATTGTATATGAACATGATAGTTTAAACTCTTTACTATCAATATTCATGTTTGGTATATTTTATTGCTTTGATTCAATTTATTTATTTTTAGCATATATGAGATCCTCAGTATGTTAGGGACAGATAGATTAGGTTAATTATACAAGCTCATTGGTAATTAATAATCTAACGAATGTGATATTTTATGCCCAAAGGTGTCACGGCCAAACCTATCTATATAATAAATCCATATAAAATTCATCCATGATTCATCCATGATTAGTCGACCTCCATACCTTTTTATCACATATGAAAACACCTCAATCCATTTCTTCCATAAGTATAGATTATTTTAATTTAATTCAGTCATTTAATTAGTTTTCATCAGTAAAAAACAACCTCCGCAAATCTTAATTTTTATATTTATAATAGTTCTTTATAGTGACTAAAAAAGAAGAATAAATAATATTACGACCATCCCTGTGGGTTCGACCCTTATTTTTATTACTGTATTAATTTAATATATTTAGAGTGAAAGTGGGTGTATATAAATTCTAATTTGATATGCCTACGACAAAATGCGTCAAATTTTGGCATCATTGTTAGGGACGATAAAATTATGTTAATATTTTTTTAGTCACTCTAAGTTTGAGGAATACCTTTGAGGTATTCCCAAAGGTACATGTTTTACAAAATAATTCCGATTTGATACAACCCGATAAAATATTTTTCATTTCATACACTTTCCATTTTTCTCAACCAAACGCACGGTTATTTACTCAACTGTCTCCCTTTTCATTCTTTTTTTTTTTTTTTTGCTGAATGTACGTTTTTGTGCAAATTTCTCATTTGAAATCGATGTAAAAAATCATGATCAACAACGAAATTTGTTCGACATCGTCATCATCATCTTGATCATTATCTGCAATCCTTTTGTAATGGATGAAAAGATCATCATTATTTGTAGATTTGGTTCTATATCTCATTTATTTTTATGCCATTCGGATTTTGATTTCGAATATGTTGTAGAAAAGATACGAGATCGTTTTAAAATCTTCTCATCGAATGAATTCAATTTGTATTATTCAATTTTGGGTCATGAACGATGTTTGTTGAATGATCAAGAGGATTTGATGATGTTGTTTGAACTCTCGAAATGTCATCGTTTATCATCAATTGATATGAATGTTGAGTGTGGGCGAATGGGTTTGGAATGTCGTGGTTCGAGTGTGGCTTCAGAAACAGTGCGCTAGTTTGAATAAACAATGTGTCTGAGTACTGAAAATGTGTCACAATATCAAACAGTGCGTCTTTGTAATATTCAGTGCGCTTAAGATTTTTCGTGCACGGATTTCTAGGACTCAAAATTCCAGTTATAATCAACATTCTGAGATAAATGATGATTTTGATGATGATGTTATGGGTGAGTTGTTGCTTAAGTTGAATGTTGGTTCGTCGGGCAATTGTGATCAACCCTTGCGTTCTTCTCGTTGGTCAAGTTTTTCATGATGGTGCAAAACAGTTCAGGAAGTCTTTTACACTTTATGCAAAAGAAGTTGGATTTCAATACAGTTTGCAGAGGAATGAGAACGATAGGGTTTATGCAATCTGTTTTAAGAAAGATGATGGTTGTTAATGGTTTGTTAAGATTTCATTGTATTATTACAACAAATCATTTTTCCTAAGGTGAATAATGTCCACAATTTTGGACCATTATTTTTTCCGTCGGGTTCAATGAAATCTATGAAGATGGAATGGCTTGTTAAGTCTCTTTTGAAAATGATATGTCACGACCTTAATTTTAATACGAACCAGATCAGAAATTATTTTTGAAAATGGTAGTCTCTTTTGATATATTGTGTTTTTACAAAAAATATAATATCTACTATATCTGATCCATTCTTTGTTATATATAGTATTATACAGTTCAGATGATAAACCATCTGGATGACAAATCATATGACGTGATATTCATATGTTTTTGAAAATTCTAAGGAAAATCATCTATTTGAGTTTTATTTAAACTAAAATAATCTTTATTCAATTAATTTCATTGACTTTGATTACAATTTGAACAGTTTAGATTGAATCCAAAAGAATAAAAATAAAATATAATTAGTTCAACACATAGATCCAAATTTGAAAATGACAAATCTATGTAGGAAAAAAAAAATCCTTGTCCTCATAGAATAAAAAAAATATCTATTAAAAATCCTAAAAATATATTAATATTTAGTATGACATATTATATTTAACGAAAAAAGGTTTATCGATAAATAAACATCAAAATGGGTTTTATCGAACGATGAACCAAAAACAGAATATAAAAGCGATGATTGGGTACCTGAACTTTGAGAAAGGCGATCTCACGTCTCTTAGAATCAAGCTTGAATGCCAAATAAAAAGAAAGGACATGGATGAAGAAGACTATCATAAGAACTGAGACAAAAACCACTATGGAGGAGATTCATGAAATCTAATACACTTGTGAAAAAACTAATACGCCTAGTTAAAGAGACAATTAATATGCCTATGTAAAAAAATTAGTATGCTTATGCAAATTGAAAAAATAATATGCCTAAGCAACATGTTGAATGGTAATACGTCATCAAAAAAATCTAGTATATCTAAACAAAAGTTTATAGACCAATGTAAAAACTAATACAGGAAAATTTAATAAATCAAAACTGATTTGTTTCAGACGTATTACTTTTAGGCATACTAGTGCTCAGATGCAGATTGAAAAACTAGTACACCTATCCAGATTGAAAAACTAGTACTCCTAAAAAATTTGATGAATACTAATACGTCTTCATAAAATCTAATATGATTAAACAAAAACTAATAAGTCTATGTAAAATTTAATTAATATGTCAAATTTGATTTGTTTCAGATATACTACTTTCAAGCATATCAGTATGCCTTACCAATTTGACGAATACTAATACGTCTTCAAAAAATCTAGAATATCTATACAAAATGTGAAAATTATCAAAAAAATGTGTTTTTTCTTTCAAATTACACGGATGAGTGACCTTTTTTTTTTTTTTTTTACGGATTTATTCAGTTTTTGAAAAAAAATCATTTTTGGTCTGATTTATCATTCAATCAAATATAGTTTCCTAAATTTGTGCCACAATCAAATCTTTCAATTTGTTATATTCTTCCGTTATACAAGACGAGAGATTTATCAAATTCCCATCGCATCTGCTAGTGCCCGACACAGCCCCAAACACGGCAACCACCCTACGGTCGATGCCGTCGTCTCTGTGCTCGCCTATCTCCATCTCCCAAAACATGACCAACTACTACATTACAATGATTGCAAAGCTGCCCTCTGCATAGACTCTTTGTATTTTATACCTATGATTGACAGCTTTTTTGTTTTTTACGATCTTGATAGAAATAAGATTGGGGGAGTTCGAACATGGGTTTGGGGAATCGACCCCTTAAGGTTACAGTTTTGCCGTGACGATCAAGGATCGACGAAATTGGGGGAATTCGAATCATAGGTTCGGGGATTCCATCCATCGACGACGGAATCGAAGTAAAGGTGATCAGATTTGGAGGTTGAAGTTCAAAGGGAATAAAAGCTTTAAGTGATTTCAATCGCGCATTGATTTCAATCAAAATTCAAACGTGCACTGTTTGCTTGACGAATTGGAAAGTAGTACTATTTGATGGTGGGATTGAGAATATGAGGAATCGAGTTGATGATATATGATGTACATGTGCACTATTACGAGGCACTGTTTCTTTCCGATGATGATTTTGGATTTCCGATAAGAGGAAGATCGATGATGCCCAATCCATGGGCGTACTATTTTGCTGGATAGTGATTTGGTTGGTATTTTTAAGCGTACTGTTTTTCGTATATGAGCATTATTTGCTCCGATGACGAATATGGGCAATTTTTGTTTTATGTTCCGATGACAAATATGGTGGTGATGACGGACGACGATTATTTTAGTGGCGGAGACGGTTAGATTTAGGGTTTGAGAATATGATTGTAATTTGAAATGGATTGTAATAATTTATTTTCTTATTTCACATAAGGACAAATAAGATCATAAATTAAATTTATAAACTAATTGGTTATAAAAATAAGTCACTATGACCTATTGATAATTAATAAAGTTAAAGGCAACTCCTTGATAATTAGATCATGCAAAAAACTATTACGGCTATGTAAAATCTAACATGTCAAAAATAGTTTGTTTTAAACGTATTAGTTTTAGGCGTACTAATACATCTATACAAATTGAAAAATTAGTACGCCTAAACAATTTGATGAATACTAATGCGCCTTAAAAAAATCTAGATCTGATAAATATTTTCATAAATCTGGGTAAACATTATAAATATATGTCTTCTATAATATAATTTGTATGAAATTATCATGATATTACTCTATTTTTTACTAAATAATTAAGTTATCAAATTAATTGTATCAAATTGGATCAAGATGTATAGTATGTGATATAATTTTTTTTTATTTGGAAAAAACTCTTGATTTTTTGGTGTTTTTCTTAGGGATCGGTTCTGATGGTTAAGTCAA
The DNA here is from genome assembly GCA_001925005.1 of Drosera capensis. Classification (NCBI taxonomy): domain Eukaryota; kingdom Viridiplantae; phylum Streptophyta; class Magnoliopsida; order Caryophyllales; family Droseraceae; genus Drosera; species Drosera capensis. The sequence continues at coordinate 97,372 of LIEC01012639.1, read as the reverse complement.
TAGATTACAGAAAACCCAACAATGACTCCATAGTAGGGTCTAAATAAAGCAATCTTATTTTTTTTTTATTGGTGGGATAGATATTTATAATAAATACTCGTTTTTTTATTATCATAAATTTGGGATGATCTCTTGAAATTAATGGTCACCCATCAACTTTTTGTCATTTGTTCCTTTCTTATATATAGTTGGCTTAGTGATATTCGACCTTATTTTGGGCTGTTAATCCTTGAATTAGCCAAATGTTAAAACCAACCGATGATGTTGGTTTTTCTCCCAAAAACTCGGATTTTCCATATAAATTCATAAGTTGCATGTTGTTTTTTCTCTCAATCTAGTATCTCCAATCTTTTCATCATGTTGTAAATTACTATAACATGTGGCACATAGATCTGTCTACATACATATATCTCCAATCAACAATCAAAGTCAAGTCGCTTGACCATGGCCTCAACATTTCCATGTATGAAATAATGTTGCGTAAATATATCCATGGATCATGAAATACCATTTCTAATGGATTGTGAGTCCTCGACCTAATGCACAATTTTTTACACAAAAAAAATCATATGATTAACTTCTTGTCTGAATTTCTCAATCTAAAAAGGTGTAATACAATTGGTTGTGAAGCTACTCCTTCCTGTGAAGCTATTTCAGGCATAAACTTACCTGACCAAAAAATGATAACAAATCAAACACGTTGATTCTAAGTTCCCAGCACAATCATGAAAAACAACAAAACCCGGCTCCACCTCAATAACCCTGCTATAATTCTTAACCGAGTCTGGTTGCCTCGACCTTTGGTTGTAATGTGTTCTGAATCAGAAGGCTGAATACCTTGGAAACTGCAGCTGGATGCTGAAGAAGCACACCGTTTATCCACACACGAAGTTCATGTTCCCTTCTTCAAGGCGTCTGCTTAATGAGTCGCACGTGTAAGCGTGTAAGGTGAAATGATTTGTCTATAGCACCAACCAGAGAATGAGTTAGAAAGGACCACAAACCAAGATATTCGAGGCATCACGCTGGCATAGGAAAGCACACGGTAAAGCAAGTCCAGCACATAATTAGCTAGCAATAGTTGATGTGATAAAGGAACCCAATAGGAAAATAATGAATTTAGGAGAATGAAGGTGGGAGAGTCAGAAAGCCCAAGCATATGACCTGTCTACTCAAACCCTACTTGAATAAGCATTTGATCAGCATCTTAGCCCAAAGTTTTGAACATAAGAGGTAATTCAATCATTAGGTATAAGTGTTGTTATATCTAAAATTTGAAATCGAAAGGTAAAACAATGCTTTAATCATGAACAAAAAATAATGCAAAATAAAACTTAGCTAACACTAGTTTTATATTTGAAATCAAATATAAATACAATTATCCTTAACACATCATCAATTATGACTATTTTATAAATTTTTCACTTTCAAAAAATATGATGGTTATAAATTTACTTATCTAATAAAAAAAATATATAAAAATATGGTTTAAAAAATTGGTAGAATATAAGGATAAAAATTTTAAAAAAAGATAATTTTGAAAAGTTTATAACGTGTAGAAAATTATGAAAAAAAGTTTATATAAAATAACGTCGATACCAAAATTGTACTTCGATTAAAAAAAACGAGATTGAGAGAAAATTTGTTCAAATGGAATAACTTAGGAGTAAAATAAAACTAAATATTAGAATGATAATTCTATAATTCATACTAAAAACACTTTTTGATTTCAAATTATAACAATAGTTATATCAATTTTAGCACAAATGTTGGATTTCCTCAATACCATTATGTCAGTTCGACGTTCTGGCTTAGTGATGAGATCCGAGAAACAAGTCACGCCCGCATGATCCCATCTTCCATCGCACATCCGAGAAACAAAGTCATCCCATCTTCTATCACAGGACCATTACATTCGTTCCTAACTGAAGTACGGATTAGACAGCACGGGAGGATGACAAAGCCATCAGAGGGAATTCTCTCAACTTAAGAACTGAAGTTCCAATTAACTTTTGACTAGATGCAATACTGAAAGTTCCAATTACAGTTTGTCAGATGCAATCATGCAACTCGGCCTCAAAAGCATCAGACTCATCTACTTATGGTTGCCTGGTTTGTGTTATCCATATTAGGTCCCAAAGGTTACACCAAAAGGAACCAGTTCCATGACAACCCTTCGAGATTATTTAGCAATAATTCTATAGCTTTTAGAGATTCAACATAAGAAAGATTTAACAAAAATATAAACTAGCGACTAAAACATAGTAAACAGACAACAATCCTTTGAATGAAAACCCGACAAACATGATTCCTTTTCCTAAGATGCAAAACATGGCCAATGGCTTCCAAGCTCTTGTGATCTATCAAAAGATGCAAGTTGTGCAATCAATCAAATCAACTCACAACGCATGAATTGCGCATACTATATTCTTGTTGAACAGCTAGGAATGCATGGGATCACACCTCCATAGTCAGACTTGGGGCAATTCTATCCAAGAGATCCCATGTATGAAACACGGTGGAAAATACAGGGATCGCCAATCAGTTGCTGCTAAAGCCTCATCGTCAAACATTATTCCAAAAGAAAAAAGAAAGAGAAAAACATCTTGCACTCAATTCAGCATCCTAGCCACGCTATTTAGGGATTGATGGTTTGGGTACACACCGAGAAGAAATCAGTACGAAGTCACCATAACAGAAAATAGATTCACCAACCGATATTCAGGCATCATGTTGATCAAGACTTAAAGACACTCACCGACAATAACAATAATCAGAGATCCAATCATAAGAAGCAAACACTATCATACTAATTTCAACAACTAAGTGACTAACCTTATGAATCATGATCTAGACTTGGGCTTCAGCAACAGGGCAGTCAAATACACCTCCCCGTTCTTCGAATCCGTCTTATTAGCGGCCGCCCATTTGACAATCCGATACCCCAATCTCCCAATCAAGGGCTTATACACCTTCTCCAAATCACTTCCCTTGCTAAAAAAATGATCAAGCCAAAGAAACCCACCGACCCTCAACACCCTATCCAAATCCCCCAACAAGAACTCCATCATCACCACGGGAATCCACCTATTCACGGCATGTCCACACCTCACCAAATCCAACACGCCATCGAAAACCGGAATCCTCTGCTGCAGCGGCACGTGCAGCGGCACAACACCTCTAAGGGCCGCCAACTCATTATAGGGCGCCCCAAGATTCATCGTCGTTGTCACCACTGTCACATTCCTCTGCTTCATCCTAACCGCAAACGTCCCCGTCCCGCCCCCGATATCAATCCCCAACCTCAGCACGGACCCTGCCGCCTCCGCCGCCTTCATCAGCTGCGGGATCGTCAGATCCAACTCCGACTTATAAGACAAAAACCTCTTGGACTCGATTCCCATGTCAAAACCCAGTTTCGGGCTCAGGCACTTGAAGCTCCTACAAGGTGACAACGAATCATCCCATATAACATTCGAATCAGACAACGGAACCGGAAACGGGTTGTCGTCGAGAGTAGAAGTGGGGCGATGAGGAGTAGGGGAGAAGCAGCGACGGCGAGGGAGAGGGCTGCAGCCGCGGAGGATGAGGGACTCGGCCACCACGTGGGAGTCACGTGGGCAGGGCGAGAAAGGGGTGTAGTTCATGTAGGCGTGGAGGAGATGAGGGTGGTAATGGCACGAGGATGCGATTGGGCCCAGGCTCGAGTAGAGTAGGAGATCGGAGGGAGATGACGAAGTGGTTTCTCCCTTGGTGGTGGGTCCGTCTTGTTGGTGGCGCGTGAGGTGGTTGATGGTGGCGCGTATGGTGGCGAGCTGCCGGATAAGGTGGTCGGGGACGACGGGAGGGGTTTGAGGTTGTTGGGATTGGAGGTTGGAGGAGAGGTGGTAGAGGGAGAGAAGATTGGCTGTCACCATTGCTAGCAGGAGGAGGAGATTTAGTCCCATTGTTAATCTCATTTGACTCACTGATGGATCGTTCGGGCTCGTTTGTTACAGGGATTAAATCGGGATAATCAAGGGATTGATCATTGATTCGACTAAATCTCCACTTAACTGATTTGACTACTAGTACTGATGACGGTGGAGATGGTGGTTGCCGAGGGAGATGAGTGAGGGGAGATGAGTGATGATGATGGGAAGTGACTCTGGAGTGTTTTGTGACTATGTTTTTACCTATTTGGACCTATCTGTCACGGACTGGTGTAACACTTCGTTTCTGAGTTTTAATGAAAAGGAAAACAAGGTTGTCGCAAACTAAGAATACATTTGGACGAACATAAGTAATAGTATAAATACAAATAACATTATATATGTATATAATATCAAATAAATAAAGATAAAATCAATAACGTCAATAACTACGTAAATTTTTATTTCGTTGTATCGGAATATTTTTCGTTATGAAATAATCTCTTAACATCCTCTATAATTAAGGATACGAACATTATATTAATAATCATTTTTGAATAAAAATCAATACTATTTCTCATTTTCTCTCGTCCTAAATTACATCTTTTATAACACGTTATTATCACGAGCGCTCTAATCATGCCAATTGAGTGAAGGTAAAGAGAACTCCCCCTTTCCCGCATCTAGCATTGATTCATTTGAGTCCATGAAAAGCTTTTCATATTCTAGAAGTGTTAAAGCCTAGTATATGCACCGTATGTTTCATGTGGTGTTTTCATCATGAAAGTTCATCCATGATTATTAATGAATCATGTGTTTCTCAAATATGTGTGTTTAAACAAGTTTTCAAAGAATCAAAGGATTTATTAAATGAGAAAAAAGAGTATATGTCATGACATAGATACGTCGTGTGAAAAATGAATGATTGAAATTAAACGCTGAAAAATAAATGATTAACATTAAACGATAAACATTCTAATCTCAATCCTTGATTTTTATTATTTTAATCTCAATCGTTTATTTGTTATTAAACACACATATGTTATGACACACATTCCCTAAGTCCCTTATTAAATTTGATCTCTCGCTTCTGTGTTTTCCTTTGCCCATGGAAATCTAGTTTGCTTCCTTTCATGAGTTTGTGGATAAGTAAAGCATGATCTGGGAGATTTTGCTTTATCAAACTTTTGTTTATGTTGGTGTAAAAAGACATAAATACTATGGGGTGAGGATTCAACAAAAGGTCCACCATCATTAAGTCAAGAGACTATGAGAAAAGATCCAGTGACACCTAATGGATGGCTAAGTGTTCACCTTCTAAGATAATGACATGTGGTCAATATGCAAACGGTGAAGAGTATATTATAAATACCCTCATTTACTATAAAAAAAGTAAGATTCTCTAGATCCTACTAAGTCATTGATTTTTCTTTACTAGACCAAGATTGACTTAGGCATGTGAGTCGGTCCCCGAGGGTCACCATCTCAGATCCGACTAACTAGGCTTCTTGTTTCTAGTCCTTGCAGGTTTTCGTGTAAGGAAAAAGGCCTAAAACATCACTAGTCCAACATATAAGTGTTTGGTTTCCCAAGCTCAGGCCCACAAATCTAGTTTAGTATAAACAGTTTGATGCCCACCGTGAATTCCGATCCAATTACGGGAAATCGCTAGAGTGCCCGAGATCAGGCACATCAATTCCACAAACTTTCGCTTGAGGAATTTTATTATTATTTATTAGGACTTTAGTGAGAAGTCGGTCAAGTTTCTTCTCATAGAACTCGAAACAGAATACATTTCATTAGCTTCATGTGAATAATCATCATCAGAGTTGAAATCTTGAGAGTTAACAGCCATTTTTTCAAAAATTTATGGAACAACTCGTGGATGTTCATCTTGAAAATCACCACCATAGGCTACATTGATTAGACCACAGTTTGTTGCAAAAAGACCATGATAAAAATATCGAATGACCATATTTTTGAAAATTTGGTGATTGGGACTACTTGAAATAAGGAGTTTATAATGTTTCCAGTATTCATGTAATAATTTCCCTTTTTTTGTCGAACATAAAAAATTGCTTCAAAATTATTGTAGTTTTATTAGTGGGAAAATTTCTATCCAGAAATACAGATTTCATTTCTCCCCACGTATTTATTGTTCCCTTTGGCAAGTCATGGAGCCAATTTTTAGCGACATCTTGGATACTAAATAAAAAAGCTCTAAGCTTAATGACTTCGTTACTTACTCCATCTAGTTAGTTCACGAGGCAGACCATGGAATGTGGATATTTTTTAAAAAAAATACAGAATTGAGTTTAAAATTTTCTTGCACGTTCGAAAACACAATACATAAGGGAGGCTTATTTGTATCATCAAACTCAGCCAACTCTCTCAATGTATTATTATCAACTTGAGGTTTTTAAACGTTTTGAGCATTCATGCCATTTTGAGCGTTTATTCCTACATTTGAGGAATATGGGCTTGATCTACTGTCATTTCTAAATTTGAGAATTTCATTGGAAAAAAATCACGTTGAAAGTTTATATTGAAAAATGAAGAAGACAATGTAGAAATTGAGCTAGAAATAGGATGTTGAAATTGTCTTAATTCAAATTCAATCAGAATCTTTTGAATTTGGACATTTGTAATCCGATCACTTCTCAATTTCATAAAAATTCAAAAAACTAATAAAAATTTTAAAAATCAGAAAGTTTTAAAATTCAGATTTTTTTTCAATAAATAAAATACGAAAAATTCAGAAACCTAAATTGAAAAAAAAAATTGCAAAGAATTAGTAGAGGTAAAAAATGATCAAAAAAATTAAAAATAATTCTTTTGACGCGACGTCACCTTCCTTGGCAATGATATCAAAACTTGACTGGCTTGTCATAAGGTGATCAAATTAAAATATTTATACGATTACTCACACTCTAGACGTTTCCAATTATAATGTAGTAGTTGAAATAAATATCGAATCCAGAGGGATAGTTGTGTAATTATAAAAGTTGTAATGATTACGATGAAACTACACCAATTCAATGAAGAGTTGTAAATTTGAGGTGGTTATTTTTAACTAATTAAACTAATTAAATTGCTAAAATTATATTAAATTATCTAAACTTATATAGAAAGTAGATTGAGATATTTTCTTATGTGATAAAAATAGAGGGAGGTCGATTAACTACGTTTTAGCTTTTTAGAATCAATCATGGATGAACATCATACTAATTCGTTATTTAGATAGGTTTGGTTGTGACACATTTGGGCATAAAGCATCATATTCACCTAAATGTTAATTACCAATGAGTTTATATAATTAACCTAATTTGTCTATAATTAATATACCGATGAGCTAGCATATGCTTAAAAATAAATAAATTGAATCCATGCATGAGAATGTACCAAACATGAACATAAATAGCAATGAATTTAAACTACCATGTTCACATGTACTCAATCTAACGTCATGAAAATGAGTTTAAATCATGAATCGTTATTTGCTACCAATTTAATTAGTTAGCGTGATTAATAGCTAGGTTACGATATCAATAGGTGGCCAATCTAGTTGATAGTTGTAGTCTAGGACGGATGCTGAGGAGCAGACGGCTACAAATGATGAGCATTGTGTAAGCCACCAGATGTAGATAATAGAGACGTTTTTGGATAAGCAGCTACGACATTAATTAGCAACAAAAGGCCATCGAAGGCTTTAGGATATGAGATTGAGCTTGCAGACGAGGACCAACATAGCAAAGCACAATATGCATCAGATCTAAGTACAGACTGGAAGTTGCAGCATGGACTTGGTGAAGATTAGGGTTACAGAGTGCGGACTAGGTCTTATAATACTGGATATAGACTAGAAGTTACAACAGATTGGAGTGCAACAGAGATGGTTGTTAAGGTGGGGTCAAAATTCTAAAGTCATTCAAACTAAGATTTGAGGTACAGAAAGCAACGGCATAAATTTTGAAGAAAGTGGACTGTTAGCATCAGAAACAAGATGGTAAGGGATACGAGTGGCAAGGTGTCATATTAGAAACAGTACCATGTTGTTGAGTTCATTCCCTGAGCCTATAAAAGGGAATCGTTGAGGCTCATTGAAGTAAGGCTGTTGAATGTGATTGAAAGGCAAGCATGCAAAGCAATCACAAGTTCAAAGATTACTCAAGAGATCCAATTCGTGAAGATCACAGTGAAAGGGGTATCACTAGTATGCAAAAGAACACATTTTGTAGCAGAGTCCAGAGATTGGATCTGTGCAAAGGATCTGTCACAAGTTAGATAGCTTGTAAAAAAAAGTTTCTTGTAAACAAGAAGATAGTGATACTCACCTCTTGGCTTGACTACACTGGTCACCAAGGGAAGACTAGACTAAGCACTGGATTATCATTTGCTAACGGGTGTCTGAACCAATTTAAATACTGTGTCTATTACTTGCCTTTATTGCTTAATATTTAGAACTGTTAGAAATAAATCATCACAACCAAACAGAGATAAACTCATAGGGTTAAAATTTCTGTTATAGACTACCAAGCATCATCTGCAGACTACCTAAGTGGTCTGTATAGAACAGTGGTCTAAAAAGAACTAGTATTTCGTATCAAAAGTTAGAATAATTTTTAAACAACCTATTCACCTCCCTCTAGGTTGAATCTTTGACCTTACAATTGGTATCAGAGCCTGACTTTCCAGACTTAATAGTCTGTGGAAAGAAAAGGACATTATCTTATTTGCAAAGAAGCTACTAACAGTTTGTTTCTTTAAAGAAGAATGGCTCCACCAATGCTTCCTAAGTGTCCAAACAGTGGAGAACCTCCAACGTGTTCGTTTGACAAGTTCAATCACTGGAAGCTGAGTATGCTAGCACATCTTGATTCAATAGATGAGAGAATACAAGATATCATTATTGATGGACCTCACATTCCAATGATGCCATATCCAATGAATGCAAAACTCGAAGTACACAGACCAAAGTCACTTTGGTCAATAGAAGATTGGGATTTGGTACAAGTTGATTGAAGAGCAAGGAACCAGACATTCAAAGCTCTTGATGACAACATGTATGTAATAGTGGTTCAAACAACCACTACAAAGGAGGTATGGGAAGCTCTACTGCTAAGGAATGAAGGAACCAACGAAATATGGGAGAACAAGAAGGATATTCTGATGCCACAATATGATTGGTCTCAATGAGATCTGATAAAAATTTGACCACCATCTATGAAAGGTTCAATATTCTCATCAACAATTTCAAAACCTTAGGAAAGACTTTCAAAAACAAGGAAGCTAACCTAAAGTTTGTGAGATCTCTCAGTGAAATCTGAAGCACAAAGACCATAGCTATTTGGGAATCCAGAGAACTAACAAAGATGTCTTTGGCTCAACTGTACGATGTATTGCATACATACAACCTCGAAGTTGAGCAGAAGAAACAAATAGATGATGCCAGAAAGAAGACCTTGGCTTTCAAAGTTCAAGAAAAAAATCCTAAAGTCCATGGCAGATGAGGAGGCCACTGATACCTCGTCTGCAAGTGAACAAGGACTATCTGAAGTGTTGGCACTGATGGGAAAGAAGTTCAAGAAGTTATTCAAGAAGAGGAATTTCAAGAAGAACTTTCCCTCAAGTACGAAGAAAGCAGAAAAGGAAGTCTGCTATAACTGTGGCAAAGCTTTGCTCCATAATGCAGAAAACCTACACAAGACTCGTCTGCACGTAAATTCAAAAAGGACCAAAGCAAAAGCAATTCTGGAAGAAAAGAAAGAGGCAAAGCCTATGCTATAAAGACATGGAGAGATACAGACTCTGATGATGAAGACACAGTCTCAAACACTCAGCTATGTCTCATGGCTAAGGATGATGAAAAACAACAGGTATTTGATCTTTCTGATTCAGACTTCACCAAAAAGGAATTGAAGGAAGCACTTCAAGAAACCCGTTGAGAACTTTATTTCCCTTTTGAATGAAAATAAAGAAAACGCTGACTTAAAGGGTCCTCCGGGTTTGCGGGCTATTCTGTTGTCAAAGGGAAATCCTTCGGGATTTTCTTTAGAAAAAATAAATATAAAAATAAAGAAAATCTTGAGCAAATTGCACGTCTCAAAGAGAAATGCAATTTAACATATGAGGAGATTAACACTAGTCTAATAAATACTCAAGATGAATTAATAGAAGTAAATTAAAATGTGAAACTTCTCAATGCATTAGTAGAAAGACTTACATTGAGAAATTCTAGGCTTCCGAAGCAAGTAGATGCTTGGAATGGAAAGACCTTGAGTTTGCAAAAATTGCTCAACACAGGTCAATCCTCCCATGATAAAACAGGATTAGGATATAATAACTGGCTGAATAATAAATCAAATGAAAAAGTCATTACCAAGTAAATATAGCAGACTACTACAAGAATTCTGTAGAAGAGAAATACCTCTTCGAGAACAACATGGAGAAAGCCATATTTTAGGCACAACTGCTCATGTCAAATGCAGCAGACATAGAGCAGACCACTAAACACCATAAGACCAAAGGTCTACTGCTACACTTGTGGCAAGCTTGGACACAAGTCCTTTAAATGCTGGAATTCTCACAAGAAAATAATTTAAGCGTGGATTCCAAAAACTAACATATGAGGACCCATATGAGTAGGTACCATATACAAGCTCCCTATGTTTTGATGCAGGAAAAGCAAAGAGGAATATGGTATCTTGATAGTGGATGCTCAAGACATATGACAAGAAATAAATCAATCCTTGAGGAATACAGAAAGGAACAAGGATCACTTGTCATCTTTGAAGGAGGAAAAACAGGTACAAATAAAGGTTATGGAACTCTTGGTACATGTTCCTTAATCTTTAGAAATATAGCATATGTTAAAGGTTTAAAACATTTATGTAGTAGACTTTGACTCATCACAGTCAAAACAAATAATATGTTTCTACACTAAAGAAGCTGAGGACACAAACTGGCTATGGCACAAAAGGTTAGCTCATCTTAACTTCAAAACTATGGCCAGATTATTCTCAGAAAACCTAATTAGAGGACTTCCATAATTAAAGTTTAAAAAGGATATACTTTGCAGACCATGTCAAGAAGGAAAGCAGCCTAGAGCAAGGTTTAAACTCCTAAACTGTTAAGAATCAACTAGAATTCTGGACTTATTGCATATGTATCTCTGTGGTCCAGTTGAGGTAGAAAGCTTAAACAGAAAGAAGTACACTCTAGTTATAGTAGATGATTACTTCAGATACACTTGGGTAATGTTTTTACATAAAAAGAGTGAAATTTGCAATCTGTTGACTATGTTTCTTAGACAAATTCAAAATGAAAAAGACATAGAAGCAATCACAATTAAAAGTGATCATGATACTAAATTTGATCAAACAGAAGTAGATGTCTACTACAATGATAATGGAATCAATCATAACTTCTCAGCACCCAGAACACATCAACAAAATGGTGTGACTGAGAGGAGAAATAAAACACTCATAGAGGCAACTAGGACAATGCTTGCTTATGCAAATTTATCAAAAAACTTCTGGGCAAAAGCAGTTAATATAGTTTGCTACACTCAGAATAAATGCTCAATTCACAAACTATATAAAAATATTCCCTATGAATTGTGGAAGGAAAGACCCCAAGTGTCAAATACTTTCATACTTTTGGATGCATATGTTATACACACAACAATGACAAAAGCTACTTACAGAAATTTGATCCTAAGACAGATGAGGGAACATTCTTAGGGTATTCTATAAACAACAAAGCCTTTAGAGTGTACAATAAAAGAACAAAAACCGTTGAGGAGTCAGTTCACGTTTTATTTGATGAATCAAAAATATTCATAAGAGATGCTAATGTTTTTGATGAGGAATGTGCATGTAATGAATAGGCTGCAGAAGAGGTCATTGAAACTGTAAACAAGGAAGAGTCGTCTGCACACAATGAAAATACAATAGAGATAGAAAAAAAACCTCAACAACAACTAGAAACTAATGAACTAGATAAAAGAAGATGGATCAAGGCACACACACAAGATGACATCATTGGAGATAAGGATGCACCAGTGTAGACTAGAAGGGCAACAAATGGAGAATGCTTGTCTGCTTGCTTTATATCAGAAATAGAACCTAATATAATAGATGAAGTCTTAAATGATCCAAACTGGGTAGATGCTATGCAAGAAAAACTAAATGAGTTCCAACGAAATGAGGTATGGTATCTAACACAAAGACCCAGGAACTATCCAGTTGTAGGCTGCAAATGGGTATTTAGAAACAAAATTAATGAAAATGGAATAGCCATCAGAAACAAAGCTAGGTTAGTCGTAAGGGATACTCACAAGAAAAAGGAATTGACTTTGATGAAACCTTTGCCCCTGTAGCAAGATTAGAAGTCATAAGAATGTTCCTTACCTAGGCTACATATCAAAGATTTAAAGTCGATCAAATGGATGTAAAAAGTGTGTTTCTAAATGGAAAGTTACAAGAGGAAGTTTATGTTGAACAATCTCCTCGCTTTGAAGACTTGAATATCCAAAATATGTATATAGGTTAGACAAAGCGTTATATTGGATTAAAAGAAGCACCTAGGGCATGGTATGAAACCCTCTCAACATTTCTATGTGAACATGAATTTGAAAGAGGTAAGGTAGATACCACTCTGTTCCTTAAAAAGCATAAGAAAAATATATTGTTAGTGCAAATCTATGTTGATGACATTATATTTGGTTGCACTAATAATAAACTTTGTGAACGTTTTACAGAATTAATAAAATCTAAGTTTCATATGAGTTTAATGGGAGAATTAAAATACTTCCTAAGACTTCAAGTACAACAAATAGAAAGTGGAATCTTTCTAAATCAATCTAAGTCCTTAAAGAACACAATTAAAAAGTATGGCTTAGAAAGTGCTAGTCATATGAAAATCCCTATGAGCACATCAATTAAAATAGATAAAGAAGAACATGGAAAGAAGATAAATCAAACAATGTGTGGAGGAGTAATAGGGTCATTGTTATACCTTACTGCAAACAAACCAGACATTCAATACTCATTTTGTGTCTGTGCAAGGTATCAATCTGATCCCAAGGAATCCCACTACACTGCAGTAAAGAGAATCTTGAGATATCTTAAAGGAACTCCAAACCTTGGTTTATGGTATCCTAGGGAATCAGCTGTTACACTGATAGATTTTCCAGATGCAGATTTTGCATGTTATAGAGTTGGCAGAAAAAGCATAAGTGGATCATGTCAATTCATTATTGCAAGATTAATCTCATGGTTCACTAAGAAGCAGATTACCGTGTCAACCTCTATAGCTGCAGCAGAGTACATAGCTGTAGAAAGTTGTGCTGCACAAATACTATGGATGAGATCACAGCTTGTAGACTATAGTATGATATTATTTGAAAACTCTATATTTTGTGACAATACCTCTGTAATGGCTATTTCAGAAATTCCAGACTTTCATTCAAGAACCAAGCATATTGATGTTTGATATCATTTTATCAGAGATCATGTGCAAAAAGGTCACATTAAATTGGAATATATTCCAACAAAAAAATAAATTGCAGACATTTTTACAAAACTCTCGATGAGAGTAAGTTTATTCAATTTCGAGAAGAATTGGGAATACTTGATTTGAAACAATAAAACTCACCAAAATGCTTTACTGTTCTACTGCATATGTAGAATGCAGACTGACATTATTTTATACAGACTAGTATTATTCCTCTACTGCTTGTTGCACACGTGAATTATGCAAACTGGGAATGAAGTAATATTGCTCTACTGCATTTATTTTTGGAAAGAATATTAACTTTAAAAAAGAGTTTTAGCCTAAAATCACGTAACGGTCAAAATAATTGACTTATACTGCATGCCTAGAAACTTCTAACAATGGTAATATTTCTGAAGACTATATATGGAGAAATGTTTCTAAATGAAAATCACTTTACACTCTCATATACTCTCTCTCTCTCTAAAAAAAGTCTCACTCTCTCTAATCTTGAAGCCCTCTATTGCATAAAGAATTAAAAAACCCTAATTTTCAATTCTCTCAAATTCACTTTGACAACTCAAGAATTTCATTAAATATTCTTTGAAAAATGGCCAACCCTCCTTTAAACGTCTCAAACAAGAACACCAAATCTGATGAGCAATCAAGCCCATCAAGAAAAGTCAAACTCAAAATTGGTGTTGTGTTCGATTTTAATACTTTGCGAGAAGAATCCGACAAAGTGAAGGAAGTTGCCGATCTGATCCAAGATGCCAGACTCAAGTACTTCTGCGAACGTACAAGCAGAATCTATGACAATGAAGTACTTGATTTCATCGAAAAAGCAAAAGGCACAGACAACCTGCAGCTGATTTCTTACACCTCTACTGCAAAGAAAGTTGCAATCTACATCAAGGCAGATGATCTTGCTCAGTTTTTTCTACTTACCAAATGAAGGGTCAAGGTCATTCCACCTGCAATAGTGACAACATGAAGACATGCCATGCTTGTCGAAGAAAGGTGGAATGAAGGAATAAGGACCATGAAGAAGTTCTTATCCAAACAACAAAAGATGCTTGCGGATATTTTCAAGAAGGTCATTCTCTCCAGAGAATTCAGCAAAGATCAGCTTACCACTGATCAGCAAGAAATCATGTGTGCTATCCTCATGAAATATGAAGTCACTTGGGCAATCAAAGCAACCACTGTTTGGAAGGATTATCAGCATCTTTCTCAAACAAAAATTGAAGTTTTTTGAAAAGGAAGGGAGGCCATGGACGGTGGCCAAACAAATAGATGTCTAGAAAATAGGCATGTAGCCTATCGGACTCACAAAGAAGACTATAGCTTTGGAGACGATCGTCAAACCTGCAGAATACTCTCAATCATTTGTAGGTGTGCAGACCAAAAGGAAGTATGCAGACCAATCCCCAAAAGCAGCAGTGCAGACCACTACAACCGTGTCGAAGACAAGGAGATTGCATGTCAGAAAGGCTCAACCAACAAAAATAAAGAAGCTCAGGGAAACAAAGAGAAAACTTATCATGCAGACCTCAGACGAGGAGACAATCTAAGATCTTCCAATTGTAGAGACAACTGACATGGAAGTGGATACACAATATTCCTTAGTACAGACTACGCAAATTGCTGAACCCTCATCATCAAAAACTCTACCCCCAAAGGCACCAGAAATAGTAGCACTCCATGATGCCAATGTGGCATTAGAGTTTCTCAAGGCTGAAGCAGACGACAACCTTCAAAATCTGATCTTAGAAGCTCAAAAGAGTTACCAAGAGGTTAGGGAAGGACCAAGAACTCAGCTGAGGCAAGAGCTTGCTGTAAAAGGATACTCAAAGGACCAAGAACCATATATTTTATTCAGTGGAGTTCTTGAACTTAAGGACACCACCTTGAATACAAGAAGGCACAACTCAAACACATTGAGTTTGTGCATACTCCCGAAGTAGAGGCCGAACTAAAACGAATCCTGGCTAAGGATGTTCAAATGGCTACTGAGGAGATATACGATTATGACTCCAGACCTACAGTAGGAGGATATCAGCCATCAGGTGATGATGGCAATGATAGTGATGATCAGCACCCTGATACTCAGAATGATGATGATGAAATCATCGATCAAGTAGCTAAAGAAGGAGTACAGGTGCAGACTATAGCAGCTGAGACCACAGCAGTAGAGTCTCCTGTAGTAGAATCTCAAGGTGATGAAGCTGCAGTAGAGGAAGATGCAGACGAGCCAACTGTAACTAAGTCATCTGCAACAGGACAAGAATCTGAACAATCTGATAAAGGACAAGAAGAAGAACCAACTACAGTACCTGCAATAGAAGAAACTTTAGAACACCAAGAAGATGAGTCTCCTGTAGTAGAAGAGATACAGGAAGAAAAAGTTGAAGATCAAGCAGCTGAACAAACCACAGAAGAATTTCCTGAAGTCAAATCCGAAGAACAAACCATTGAGGAACTCCTTGAAGTTGAAGAACAAGTAGAGGAACTATCCATAGTTGAAGATCTAACAATAGCTACATCCATAATAGACTGGGATGTATCACTACCCCACACTGCAACTTAGTGAAAGAATGTAGATGAGGCAAAATAATAACCTCCCACTCGTCTAGCCTTACAAAGTCTGACGAATCTTTTGTTTACACCACCTTCTCATTTGGAAAGGTGCAAACAAGAGGTGATCCTCCACTATGGGACTGACACAAGGATTTCCTAGCAGCAATGCATCAGAAACGCAAACCACACCTCCATCTGCAATCAAGACACTGAAGGATGCATTTAACGGTGACATTCAAATCATCTCAGTTCAACAAAGACCACCTACAAAAATGGTACCCTCCTCAGCCTCAGAAGACACCATAGGATGCATATTGCAAAGAGTAAATCAAGAACTCTGAAACATGCACGAATGGAACAAAGAAGCGCTTCATGAGTTACTTGACACTATATAACCAATAGGAGAAGAATTTGAACATGAAAGGCAAACCAAAACCCAAGGCTGAATAAGGCTCTATAGAACACCCAACAACTACTGAGATGTATTAGTCATAATGTAGTTAGTATGCTTAGGCTAGAAAATAAATAGATAGTTACAATATAGGACTGATGTTGAGGAGCAGACTACTACAAATGATGAGTATTGAGTAAGCCACCAGATGCAGACTACTATCGATATTTTTGGATAAGCAGCTAAGGTATTAATGAGCAACAAAAGACCAACAAAGGCTTCACGATATTGGATTGAGCTTGTAGACGAGGACCAACATAGCAAAGCATAATATGCATTAGATCTGAGTGCAGACTAGAAGTTGCAGCAGGGACTTGGTGAAAACTAGGGTTGTAGAGTGCAGACTAGGTCTTACAATACTGGATGCAGACTGGAAGTATTAGCAGACTCGAGTGTAGCAGAGATGGTTGCTAAGGTGGGGTCAAAAGTCTGAAGCCATTCAAACGAAAATTTGAGGTACATAAAGCAACGACATAAATTCTGAAGAGAGTAGACTACCAACATCAGAAACAAGATGGTGCGGGACACGAAGGGCAAGGTGTCATATCAGAAACAGTACCATGTTGTTGGATTCATTCACTGAGCCTATAAAAGAGAATCGTTGAGGCTCATTGAATTAAGACTGTTGAATGTGATTTAAAGGCAAGCGTGCAAAGCAATCAAAAGTTCAAAGATTACTCAAGAGAGTCAATTCGTGAAGATCACAGTGAAAGGGGTGCCACTAGTCTGCACAAGAACACATCTTGCAGCAGAGTCCAGAGATTGGATCTCTGCAAAGGATCTGAGTCATTCATCTTTTGTATAAGTTAGATGGTGCGGGACACGAAGGGCAAGGTGTCATATCAGAAACAGTACCATGTTGCTGGATTCATTCACTGAGCCTATAAAAGAGAATCGTTGAGGCTCATTGAAGTAAGACTGTTGAATGTGATTTAAAGGAAAGCGTGCAAAGCAATCAAAAGTTCAAAGATTACTCAAGAGAGTTAATTCGTGAATATCACAGTGAAAGGGGTGTCACTAGTCTGCACAAGAACACATCTTGCAGCAGAGTCCAAAGATTGGATCTGTGCAAAGGATCTGAGTCCTTCATCTTTTGTATAAGTTAGATAGCTTGTAAAAAGAAGTTTCTTGTAAGCTAAAAACAAGAAGATAGTTATACTCGCCTCTTGGCTTGACTACACTGGTCACCAAGGGAAGATTGGACTAAGCTCTTGATTATCATTTGATAACGAGTGTCTGAACGAGCATAAATACTATGTCTATTACTTGCCTTTATTGCTTAGTATTTAGAACTGTTGGAAATAAATCATCACAGCCAAACAGAGATAAACTCAAAAAGTTTGAACTGTCTGCTGTAAACCACCAAACATAATCTATATTTTACCTAAGTGGCCTGCATTAAAGAGTGGCCTGCAAAAAAACTAGTATTCCTTATCAAAAGTTAGAATAATTTTTTAAACAACCTATTCACCCCCCTCTAGTTTGAATCTTGGACCTTATGACATATAAATAACCTAGGTCGGATTTTATGCAATAATCACAATATACTAAATTGGTTTTGGTGAGCTAATTTATCTCCTTATTAGCTAGAGTTTCATTAATCTATCCCTACTAAGTGTTTACTCATTCATGACATCAATCAACATGATATTCATCATCATCATACCCATTATCATCACTGTAAACTGAAGATAATCAAAGAATGAAGGATAATAAAGCATTGAGAATGAAGAACTGATGAAAAATATATGATATCCAAATCCGTACACCCAGATCCGGACTCCACATGCGTAGAAATTGAAGAATCTATCCTTGGATTTTTTGTGAAATGAAATGAATGTGAAGCTTTGGAAAATGAACCCTAATCTCCTCCCTCAAATGAAGAAAATACACAGGCCAAGAAATTCAAAATTCAAACAAAAAGTTTACAAAACAAACTAAATCTGGCGTGTTGACCTACGTAATGGACATTACAACCCACATGTAACGGTCATTATAATCATTGGCTGCACTGGCTTCTTTGATCTTTAAGGCATAATGGTTCTTTACAATAGGGTCATAACATCCGTTACACTGGTTACTGATTCCAGGATTACGCTCGAACATTTAATGAACATTGTGGATGTATTGCATGTTGTTACACACTCAAACCTGGTCGTTATAGTTCCAAATGAGTCTTGTTGACATCAAAACTTCACCAAACGACCACGAACTCCTCCATAAATAATTAATGCATAAAATACAGCATCAAAATACATTGGTATACATGTGGAGAACTTATCAATAGGAATCCACATCCACCAGTTGATATATATAGAGAATGTTCTTGCTCAATTCAGGATGGAAAAAGCCCATCCATTGAGCACACGGATGGCGGTCCATTACCTTGATGTCAAGAAAGATCCATTCCAGCCTAAGGAAGGCAATGAAGTGCTTCTAGGCCCTAAGATTTCATACCTTAGTGTTATCGATACATTGATGGACCTAGCTAATTGTATAACTCCAGACATTGCTTTCTCAATTATTTTGTTGGCAAGGTTTAGCTCTGTATCTACTCGCAAACATTAGAATGGAATCAAGCATATTTTTTGGATTTTTCTATTCTTGGGAGTCTAAATCTGATCTTATCGGATACATGGATACTTGATACTTATCAGATCCACACAAGGTTTGATCTCAAGCAAGATATGTGTTAACATACAATGGCGTAGCTATATCTTGGAAATCCACAAGGCAAGACCTCATGGCCATTTCTTCAAATCACTCGGGAGATCATCGTCGTACACAAGACTAGTAGAGAATCTATATGGATCAGGTTGGTGATCCACATATCCAACAATCGTGTGGAATCTCTGACATCAAAACACCAACCGTGATTAATGGAGACAATGCCACCTATGTTGCACAGTTTAAGGAAGGCTTTGTAAAGCGTGACAAAATGAAGCATATTAATCCAAAGTACTTCTATAATCATGACCTTTAAGACGAAGGAGTTCTCAGATTTGGTGTTCTTGTTTGAGACGTTTGAAGGAGTGTTGGCCATTTTTTAAAGAATATTTGATGAAATTCTTGAGTTATCAAAGTGAATTTGAGAGAACTGAAAAATATTAATTTTTCAGTTCTTTATGTAGTAGAGGGTTCGAGATTAGAGAGAGTGGGAGTTTTTTCTAGAGAGAGAGAGTATATGAGAGTGTAAAGTGATTTTCATTTAGAAAAATTTCTCCTTATATAGTCTCCAGAAATATTACCATTGCTAGAAGTTTCTAGCTGTTACATAGTATAAGTCAATTATTTTGATCGTTGCATGATTTTAGACTAAAACTGTTTTGTAAAGTTAATATTTTTTCAAAAAATAAATGCAGTAGAGCAATATTATTTCTAGTCTGTTTTCACGTGTACAACAAGCAGTAGAGGAATAATGCTAGTCTACATAAAATAATGCTAGTCTACATGCTATATGTGCAGTAGAGTAGTAAAGCATTTTGGCGAGTTTTATTGTTTCAAATCAAGTGTTCTAATTCTTTTTGAAATTGAATTAACTTACCCTCATCAAGAGGTTTTATAAAAAAAATGTCTGTAATTTGTTTTTCTGTTGAAATATATTTCAATTTAATGTGACCTTTTTGTACATGATCTCTAATAAAGTGATATCTGACATCAATATGCATCCTGTTCATTACATGCATAATCCTTATCAAATACATTTGCATCTCTTATGAATATTACTGATTCATTAAATGATACATGAACTGACTCCTCAACAGTTTGTGTTCTTTTATTGTACACTCTAAAGGCCAGCACTTTATACAATTTCCTAGAAAAGTTCCCTCATCTGTCTTAGGATCAAATTTCTGTAGATAGTTTTTATCATTATTGTGTATATAGCATATGCATCCAAAACCATGAAAGTATTTGACATTTGGTGTCTTTCATTTGCACAATTCGTAGGGAGTCTTTTTATAAAGCTTGTGAATTGTGCATCTATTCTAAATATAGCAAGCTGCATTGACTGCGTCTGTCCATAAACTTTTAGATAAGTTTGCATCAAAAAGTATTGTAATAGTTGCTTCTGTTAGTGTTCTATTTTTCCTCTCAGCCACATCATTTTGTTGAGGTGTTCTAGGTGCTGAGAAGTTGTGTTTAATTCCATGATTATTGCAGCAGACATCTACTCCTATTTGATCAAGTTCAGTGCCATGATCACTTTTAATTGTGATTACTTCTATGCATTTTTCATTTTGAATTTGTTTAAGAAACCTTGTCAGCAGACTATAACTTTCACTGTTTTATGTAAAAACATTACCCAAGTATATCTTGAATAATCATCTACTATAACTAGAGTGTACTTCTTTCTCTTTAAGCTTTCTATTTAACCAGAATTCTAGTTAATTCTGAAGAGTTTAAGGGTTTAAACCTTGCTCTAGTCTACTTTTCTTCATAACATGGTTTGCATAGTTTATCCTTTTTAAACTTTATTTGAGGAAATCCTCTTACTAGGTTTTCTAAGGATAATCTGGCTATTGTTTTAAAATTAAGATGAGCCAATCTTTTGTGCCATAGCCAGTTTGTGTCTTCAGTTCCTTTAGTATAGAAACATGTTATTTGTTCTGACTGTGATGAATCAAAATCCACTACATAAATGTTTCTTTTCCTTACTCCTAGTAATTTGACTTCTTGTGTGTGATAGAAATGTGCAATCCCTCCATTTTATATAGAAATTGATGTAACAAAACTGAGATGTATTAGTTATAATGCAGTTACTGTGTTAAGGCTAGAAGTTAAGTAGGTAGTTGCAGTCTAGGTTAGATGTCAGTGAGTAGACGGTTGCAGATGTATGGGCATAGTGCATGCAACTAGATGCATACTACTACAGAGGACTTTCGATGAACAACTATTGCATTGATAAGCAAAACAAGAACGCCAAAATCTCCAGGATCTAAGGACTGAGCTTGCAGACAAGGATCAACACAGAATGCATCAAAGTGTAGCAGAACTGGGTACAGATCAGAGTTACAACAGAGACCGGGTGCAGACTAGGGTTGCAGTATGGGATGCAGACTAGGGTTCTAGTATGAGATGCAAACTAGGGTTGCGACAGAGACTGAGTGTAAATTAAAGGTTGTAGCACACTGGATTGCACTAGAGATAATTGCCAAGGTGAGGTTAGAGGTTTAAAGTTAGTCAAGCGAAAATTTGAGTTAAAGTAGCAACGACACAAATTCTGGAGATAGTGGACTACTAGCATCAGAAACGAGATGGTGGAGGACATGAGTGGACTGCCAGGAACAGTGCGTTGTCTACAAAGGTTCGTTCCTTGAGCCATTAAAAGGGAACCATTGAGGCTTATTGTCTTAAGGCTATTGAATAAGGATTGAAAGGCAAAGAGTGAAAAGCAATCAGAAATTCAGAGATTACACAAGCAAGCTAAATCGTGAAGATACAGTTGAGGGTGTCACTAATCTATAAAAGAACAAATCTTACAGCAGAGTCGAGAGCTTGGATCTATGCAAAGCATTTAGGTTATTTATCTTTTGTGCAAGTTGTTAATCTTGTAAAAAGTTGTCTTGTAAGCTAAAAACAAGAAGATAGTGATACTCACCTCTTTGCTTGACTACACTGGTCACCAAGGGAAGACTGGACTAAACTCTTGTTTATCAATTGATAACAAGTGTCTGAACCAATATAAATACTGTGTCTCTTTCTTTGTTTTCATTACTTGATATTTAGAACTGTTAGAAATCAACATTCACAGGCGAATAGAGACAAATTTCAAGAATTAGAATCTCTACAGTAGACCTCAAACTGTTAGTTGGCGACTACTCAAGTAGTCTGCATAGAAAAGTGGCCAACAAATTCTTAATCCGCCGCATAAGTTTTTTAAAAATTAAATTAACCTATTCATCCCCTCCTTGGTATCAGAGCCTGACTTTCCAGACTTAACAGTTCTTGGAAAGAAAAGATCATTAATTCTATTTGCAAAGAAGTTACTAACAGTTTGTGTGTGTGAAGATAATCATCATCAACAATGGCACCAACAAAATTCCCCAAATGTCCTAACAATGGAGAACCTCCAACTTGCTCTTTTGACAAGTTCAATCACTGGAAGTTAAGAATGCTTGCACATCTCAACTCAATAGACGAAAGGATGCAAGACATTGTCCTAAATGGACCAAATGTTCCAATGATGCCAGACCCAATGGATTCAACAAGAGAAGTACAATGACCAACATCTCTCTCATCCAGAGAAGACTGGGATTAAGAGATGGTTGGTACAAAAGATCTAAATCAAATATTCAAATCCTTGGATGACAACATGTTTGAGATTGTGGTTCATACCAAGACAACAAATGAAGCATGGGAGGCTCTACTGCTGAGAAACGAAAAAACTAATGAGATCATGGAAAACAAGAATGATATATTGATATAACAATACGAATAGGTCTCAATGAGATCTGATGAGAATCTGACCACTTTCTTCGAAAGATTCAATGTTCTCATCAACAATCTCAAAACCTTAGGAAAGACTTTCGAAAACAAGGAAGTCAACCTAAAGTTTGTGAGATCTCTTGGTGAAATCTGGAACACAAAGAAAACAGCCATAAGAGAATCCAGAGATCTAACAAAGATGTCCCTGGCTCAACTGTATGGTGTTCTGCACACCTACAATCTTGAGGTTGAGTAAAAGAAACAGATTGATGATGCAAGGAAGAAAACCTTGGCTTTCAAAGCTCAAGAGAGAGTTTTGAAATCCATGGCAGAAGAGGAGAACGGTGACACCTTGTCTATAAGTGAACAAGATCTATCAGAAGAACTGGCACTGATGGGAAAGAAGTTCAAAAAGCTTTTCAAAAAGAGAACCTTCAAAAAGAACTTTCCCTCAAAAACCAAAGATGCAGAAAAGGAAGTCTGCTATAATTGTGGCAGACCAGGACACTGTGCTGCTCAATGCAGATGACCAACCCAAGACTCGTCTGTACCAAAGTTCAAGAAGGACCACAACAAGGTTATCTTGGGAAGAAAGGAAAGAGGCAAAGCTTATGCAGCAAAAACATGGAGCGACACAGACTCTGATGATGAAGATATCATGTCAAATGCTCAACTATGTCTCATGGCCACCACAGAGGAATTGGAGGAAGCATTTCATGAAACCTCTAAAAGCTTTATTTCCCTTTTAAAGGAAAATAAAGAAAATCTTAAGCAGATTGCAATTCTCAAAGAGAAATGTAATTTAAATGAAGAGACTAATAATAGTCCAATCAATGCTTAAGACAAATTGAAGGAAGCAAGTGAAAAAGTGAAACTTCTCAATACAGTAGTGGAAACACTTACATTGAGAAACACTAAGCTTCAAAAGCAAGTAGAATCCTAAAATGGCAAGACCTTAGATCTGCAAAAACTGATCAACACAGGTCAATCCTCGCATGATAAAACTAGGTTGGGATGCTGTAAGGTTCGAGTTTCAACCTAGAGGGGGTGGGGTGAATAGGTTGTTTAAGACATTAAAGATCTTTTTAAACAGAATAATGATATTGTGCAGACTAATATTGTATGCAGACTACTCAGGTAGTGTGTAGATGATGCTGTCTAGTCTGCACTTGAGATTTATGACTCTTTGAGTCTTTATCTCGTTCTCGACTGTGATATTTTTTCTGAAGCAGTTCTAATATCAATGAGATGAAAGCAGTAGATGGACACAATATTTATACTGGTTCGGACAATCGATATCAAATGATAATCGAGAGTTTAGTCAAGTCTTACCTTGGTGACCAATGTAGTCAACCCAAGAGTTAGGTGTTACTATCTTCTTGTTTTGAGCTCACAAGAAACTTTCTTTTTACAAGTTGTCTAACTTGTGTAAAGGACAAAGAACCTTGATGTTTGCACAGCTGTAGATCTTGGACTTTGCTGCAAGAATTGTTCTTCTTCAAACTAGTGACACCTTCAACTATTTTCACGACTTGGCTTTCTTGAGTAATCTTTGAATCAATTCGATTGCTTTGCACTCTTTGTTTTTCAATCTTCGTTCAACAACACTCAAGTAAGCTTTCACCGGTTCCCTTTTATAGGCTCAAGGAACGAACCTTCATAGACAATGCACTGTTTTTGGGGGGACACTTTTCCACTAGTGTTTCCCACCATCTCGTTTCCAACGCTGGTGGTCCACTATCTCCAGAATTTGTGCCGTTGCTACTTTAACCTGAATCTTCACTTGGGTGACTTCAAACCTCTTACCCCACCCTGACAACCATCTCTACTACAATCCAGTCTACTGTAACCTCTAGTCTACATTCAGTCTCTGTCATGGCCCTAGTCTGCATCCCATATTGCAATCCTAGTCTGCACCCAGTCTCTATCATAGCCCTAGTCTGTATCCCATACTCTGCTGTAACTCTCATCTGTACTTAGATCAGATTCAGTTCATGCCTTGCCATGTTGGTCCTCGTTTGCAAGCTCAGTACTTCATCGTGAAGCCTTTAAGTTCTTTTGTTGCTTGTCAATGCAATAGTTGTTCATCCAAAGTCCACTGTAGTAGTATGCATCTGGTGGTCTGCACTATGCCTTTGCATCTGCAACCGTCTGCACGTTGGCATCTATCCTAGACTACAACTACCTACGTGACTTCTAGCCTAAATAACTTAACTACATTACAATTAATACATTTGAGTTTTGTTACATCAATTTCTATATAACTGGAGGGATTACACATTCCTATCAATCTCCCCTTAAATTGATGCTAACAAAAACTTCTATGTAAAACAACAAGTATACCTTTTTTTCTTATAGATTTTGTACAATTTGTTGAAATTAATTTCAACAAAATTATATTGTCCATGACAACATAATTCACATAGTAACAAAACAAAAATAAGAGCATTTAAGGTTGTTAATTTTGATGCTCTTTCCCTCTTCTGCCCTGATATCGCGTTTGAGTTCAGCTTCAATCTCTGGAGAGTTGACAAACTCAACATGCCTAAGGAGGGCATGTCTGAGTCGTTTTGTCTTCAATGTGGAGTCCTTGAATTCAAGTGTTCCATTGATGAGGAAGTGAGGCTCTTTTGGTCTTGTCGCCCTGCTGACTTCCTTCTTTTGGAGTTCAACTAGTTAATGAATCTTCCCCTCTGTCATTCCAGTTATATCACCAATCAATGTCTGTGATTGGTCTGGATTGATCTGGTATAGAGTTTTGGGTCTTTGAGGGACCAACTTTGGTCTTGTAGACCTAGTGATTCTCTTTGTTGTTCTCGCTGATGCTGGTGCTGGTGGTGTTTGTGTTGGAGTTTTTTTTGGGTTGTTTGACAGGAAGATTGTGTTGTGATACAAACTTCTGGATTAATTTTTCGGCTTGGACCTTCTTCTTCATCTTTCCTTGAGTCTTTTCTGCGAGCAGTTGAGTATCTATAGCTTTCTGCTGTAGTAGATTTGCTTTGATTGCCTTGATCCTTTGTATTATAGATTCAATAACCTTCTAAGGAGAGAGTTTTTCTTGAGCTGTTGTTGTTGGGGGCTCTACTGCCAGGGATTGAATTGAAAGAGTTAGTGCAGCAGAGGTATGTGACAGTGGTTCTGTTTGCAGTGTGGATATCTTAGCTTCAATGTCCTTGATCTCTTTTTTGGTGTAGCCTTCCGTAGCAAGCTTTTGTCTTAATTCTGCTTGAGGCCCTTCTCTTGCTTCCTAGAAGCTGACTTGTGCCTCCAAGATCGGATTTTTGAGATTTTCATCTACTCCGGTCTTCAAAAGTTGGATTGCTACATTTTCATCATGGAGAGCAGCAATCTCTCGTGCTTTTGGTGACACTTTAGAAGAGGATGGCTCAATGATTTGTCAAGTCTGCACTATTCTAAACTGGTAAGTGATTTCCACAGTCTGCATGGTTGCAGAGTGAACTTCTACCACCACCAGAGCAGTTGACTCTACTACAGAGCGGTCATATTCTGTTTCCTCGTCAGAGGTTTCTACTCTGAATTTCTTCTTTGTTGTTATAGGCTTCTTCATCTTCTGTTTGGCTGGAATCTTTTTGATTTTTTTCTTTAT
Source organism: Drosera capensis (assembly GCA_001925005.1). Lineage (NCBI taxonomy): Eukaryota > Viridiplantae > Streptophyta > Magnoliopsida > Caryophyllales > Droseraceae > Drosera > Drosera capensis. Next base: position 70,902 of record LIEC01012639.1, on the reverse strand, counting down.
AGAACAAGCTTGTACTGTACTCATATGCACTACACCACTGGTTTGCTACTTGGCCTTCCTTCTCATCTGTAGTTTAACAGGCTTCTACGGCTATTCTGCAGGCTTCTTTGTGAGTCCTGGTGGAGCTTTTCCAATCTTTTTAACATTGATTTTCTTGGATTGATTCCATAGTCTTCCTTTCTTCTTTGAGAGCTTCGGTGTTTCTATTTAAGAAGGATGCTGATTATCCTTCCAAACAACGATACTCTAGCCCTCACCGATCTTGCAATATGATACATGAGTAAACTCACCCACCTTACTCTTGTTTTTGTGAAAAGTGCACACACTATCTCTTGTTGTTCAGTAGTTATCTGGTCTTTGCTGAATTCCTTTGAGAGAATTGCTTTCTTTACAATATCTGCGAGTAGTTTATGTTCTTTTGACAGGAATCTCTTTATTGTCCTTATTCCCTCATTCCATTTGTCTTGGCTAAGCATGGCTTGTCTTCCAAGTTAGACAACTTCCTTTGCAATGATTCTGGATTCTTCATTTGGTAGATTGAATCAGCGTGCAAGATCATCAGGGGTGATTTGGATAGTGACACCTCTTGCAGTAAAGGTGTAGGTGATTTGCTGCAGACTGTCTGCAACTTGCCCCTTCTTGACAAAGTCCATGGCATCATCATCGTATATTGGGCTTGTTTGTTCACATACGGACCTTAGTCCAGCTTCTTCAATTAGGTCAATTATATATCTGACCTCTTCTTGCTCAAACACGACTCCTGTTTGAAGTTCAATCCTTTTCGTAGGACTTCTTTGAGATTCGAAGGATTTCTGGCTTCTTTTTGATGAACTTGAGGGAGTGTTGGCCATTTTGAAGATGATTAAATAAATTGTTATGTTTCAAAGCTTTAATCGAAGTATTCAAGAATTAGGGTTTCCGATTTGGTGTAGTTGAGCGCTTTAGAGAGAGAGAGAGTAATGAGAGAGATAAGTGTTTTTCTAATTGAAAAATCATGATTTTTATACTTGTTTAGAAAATATGACCGTTGTCAGTTCTTTTTCTAGCCGTTGTGCAGTGAGTCATTAATTGACCGTTATGCGTTATTTTATAAAAGCAGTTATTTAACGTTCTTAAAAACTGATTTAGTTTCCTAAAATAGATGCAGTAGAGTACTATTGATTCTAGTCTGCACTCCCTTATTGACTAAGCAGTAGTGTAGTAGAGCAATGTCCCTCGTCTGTATTTTTATGAATAATGCTAGTCTATATTCTACACCTGCAGTATAGAAGTAAAGCAATTTTTGGCCAGTCATATTGTTTTAAGTCAAGTATTCCCAATTCTCCCCGAAATTGAATGAACTTGTTTTCATCAAGGAGTTTTGTAAAAATGTGTGCAACTTGTTTTTCTATTGGAATATATTCCAATTTAATATGACCCTTTTGCACATAATCCCTCATAAAATGATATCTGACATCAATGTGCTTAGTCCTTGAATGAAAAACTAGATTTTCTGAAATAGCCATTGCAGATGTATTGTCACAAAATATAGAGGTTTTAGAGAATACTATACCGTAGTCTGCAAGTTATGACCTCATCCACAGTATCTGTGCAGCACAGCTTCCAGCAGCAATGTATTCAACTTCTACAGTAGAGGTAGATACCATAGTCTTCTTTTTGCTGAACCATGATATTAATCTTGCTCTGATAAATTGACATGATCCACTTGTGCTTTTCCTGTCAACTATACATCCTGCAAAATCTGCATCTGAATAGCCTATGAGTGTAAAATCTGATTCCTTGGGATACCATATGCCAAGATTTGGAGTGCCTTTGAGATATCTTAGGATTCTCTTTACTGTAGTGTAGTGAGATTCCTTGGGATCTGATTGATATCTTGCACAGACGCAAACTGGTTTACTTGATATCTTGAATATCTGGTCTACTTGTAGTAAGGTATAATAATGATCCTATTATTCCTCTATACATGGTTTGATTTATCTTCTTTTCAGATTTATCTTTTTCTATCTTTATTGAAGTGCTCATTGGGGTTTTCATATGACTTGCACTATCTAATCCATACTTCTAAATTGTATTCTTTAAGTATTTTGATTGATTTATGAAGATTCCCTCTTTAAGTTGTTGTACTTGCTATCCTAGGAAGTATTTAAGTTCTCCCATTAAACTCATTTGAAATTTTTATTTCATTAGTTCTGCAAATCTTTCACAAAGCTTATCATTAGTGCATCCAAAGATAATATCATCAACATAGATTTGTACTAGCAATATGTATTTCTTATGTTTCTTTAAAAACAGAGTGGTATCAACTTTATCTCTTTCAAATTTATTCTCACAGAGAAAAGTTGAGAGAGTTTCATACCATGTCCTAGGTGCTTGTTTTAACCCATATAATGCCTTATCTAACCGATATACATGATCTGGATGTTCATAATCTTCACAGCCAGGAGGTTGTTCAACATAAACTTCCTCTTGCAGCTTTCCATTAACGAATGCACTTTTTACATCCATTTGATGAACTTTAAATCCTTGGTATGCTATATAGGCAAGGAACATTCTTATTGCTTCTAACCTTGCTACTGGTGCAAAGGTTTCATCAAAATCAATTCCTTCTTCCTGTGAATATCCCTTAGCAGCTAGTCTAGCTTTGTTCCTGATGACTGTTCCATTTTCATCAGATTTGTTTCTAAACACCCATTTACAACCTGCTAGACTGGATAGTTTTTGGGTCTTGGTGTGAGATACCATACCTTATTTCTTTCGAACTCATTTAGTTCTTCTTGCACCGTATCCACCCAGTTTGATTCATTTAGTGCTTCATTTATTATCTTAGGTTCTATTTCTGATATGAAACAGCTAGATAGACATTCTGCATTTGTTGCTCTCCTAGTCTGCATAGATGCATTTTTATCTCCTATAATGTCTTCTTGTGTATGTGCCCTAATCCATCTACCTTTGTCTTATTCATTTGATTCTGATTGTTCTTGAGGTTGTTCTTTTGCCTCTACTGCAGTGTCACTATATGCAGACAACTCTCCCTCGTCTGCAGTATTAATGACCTCTTCTGCAGCATGTTCATTGCATACACATTCTTATCAAATACATTTGCATTTCTTCATAAAATTTCTTTTTCATCAAATGACACATGAACTCACTCTTCAACAGTCTATGTTCTTTTATTATATACTCTAAATGATTTGCCGTTTGTTGAGTATCCTAAGAAGGTTGCCTCTTCTGCCTTTGGATCAAATTTCTGTAGGTAGTTTTTATCATTGTTGTGTACATAACAACTGCTCCCAAAGACATGAAAATATTTAATACTTGGTGTTTTTCCTTTCCATAATTCAAATGGTGTTTTCTTATAAATCTTGTGAATTGTGCATCTATTTTGAATGTAGCAAGCTGTGTTTACTACTTCTGCCCAGAAGCTTTTGGATAGGTTTGCATCAGTAAGCATTGTTCTAGTTGCCTCTATGAGTGTCCTATTCTGTCTCTCAGCCACGCCATTTTGTTGGGGTGATCTAGGTGCTAAGAAGTTATGTTTAATTCCATGGTCATTGTAGTAGACATCTATTCTTGTCTGATCAAACTCAGTACCATAATCATTTTTAATTGTGATTACTTCTATTTCTTTTTCATTTTGAACTTGTCTAAGGAATCTTGTTAGTTGGCTACATGTTTCACTCTTTTTATATAAGAATATTACCCAAGTAAATCTGGAGTGATCATCTACTACAACTAAAGTGTATCTTTTTCTATTTAGGCTTTCCATCTCTATTGGACCAAAGAGATCCATATGTAGTAGTTCAAGAGCCCTAGTTGATTCTTAGGAGTTTAGAGGTTTAAAGCTTGTCCTAGTCTACTTTCCTTCCTGACATGGTCTACATAACTTATCCTTTAAAAATTTTATTTGTGAAAGTCCTCTTACTAGGTTTTCTGAGGATAATCTAGCTATGGTTTTGAAGTTTAGATGAGCTAATCTTTTGTGCCATACCCAATTTGTATCTTCAGCTTCTTTGGTGTAAAAACAAATGATTTGTTCTAATTGTGATGAGTCAAAATCTATTGCATATATGTTTCCTTTTCTAGTTCCTAATAACTTGATTTCTTGTGTGATCTTATCTTTCACTTGACATGTATCATGAGTAAATGACACATCATTGTTCTTATCACACAGCTAAATGATGGAAAGTAGGTTATGTTTTAAGCCTTTGACATAAGCAACATCTCTAAAGATTAAAGAACCTGTACCAAGGGTCCCATAACCTTTAGTTTTATCTGCTTTTCCTCCTCCAAATATGACAAGAGGTCCTTGTTCTTTTCTGAAATCTTCAAGGTTGAATTTATCTCCTGTCATGTGTCCTGAGCATCCTTTGTCCAGGTACAATATGCCCTTATGTCTTTCCTGCAATTAAAACATAGAGAGCTTGTACATGGTACCCACTCAGTTGGGTCCTTATTGGTTAGCTTTTGGAATCCACACTTGAATTATCTTCTTGTGTGAGTTCTAGCATTCAAATCACTGCAGTACAGACACGATCTGTGAAGAAGCAGATCAAGAAGATGCCAGTCCGTAAAACTCAACCAAAAATGAAGCAACCAAGAGTCACAAAGAGAAAAGTTCTTGTGCAAACCTCTGACGAGGAAACTGTGTCAGATCAACCTGCTGTAGAGCCACTCGCGATAGAAGAGGAGGAAACACAGTCTACAATAGTGCAGACTGGGCAGATTCTTGAGCCATCCTCCTCCAAAATCCCACCCAAGGTACCAAAAATTGCTGTACTCCATGATGCAAATGTGGAAATTTAGCTCCTAAAGACAGGAGTAGATGAAAACTTGAGGAACCCGATTTTGGAAGCTCAAGTGAGCTTTCAAGAAATCAGAGAAGGACCTCGAGCTGAGTTTAGACAGAAGCTTATTATAGAGGGCTACTCTCATGAAGAAATAAAAGCAATAGAGGCCAAACTGTCAATCTTACAGACGGACCCTGCTCAAGCTCACTCTACTGCATCCACCCTCACAATCAGACCTCTTGCAGCAGAGCCAACAACAACAGCAGCAATTTTTCCTTTCGTAAGCAGAGGAATGGAAACTTCAACAATTGCAGATGAGCAACCAACAATTGTAACTCCCGCATGGACAACAACAATATCCATAACTCAGGAAAGACCTTCTCCTAAGAAGATCATTGAAATTGTCATGCATACGTTCGAAGCAGTCAAAGCCAGTCTACTACAATAGAAAGTCAGAGACACTCAACTGCTCGCTGAAAGGAATCAAGCAAAGATGCAGAAGAAGGCCCAAAGCGAAAAATTGATCAAGGAGTTTGTATCACAGCATAACCTACCGATCAAGAGACCAACACCAACAACATCCTACAGGACAACAATAGTAGGAAGAATAACAAGGTCTGCAAGACCAAAGTTAATTCCCCAAGGACCAAAGACATTGTACGAGATCAATACAGACCAATCACACACATTGATTGGAGACATTATTGGAATGACAGAAGAGGAATTCCATCAAATGGTTGAACTTCAAAAGAAGGAGGTCAGCAGGTCAACAAGACCCAAGGAACCTCACTTTCTCATCAATGGAGCCCTTGAATTCAAGGATTCCACCTTGAAGACCACCAGACATAGACACGCTATCCTCATACATATTGAGTTTATAAACTCACCAGAAATCGAGGCTGAGCTGAAGAGAATCTTGGTAAAATATATCAAAGCTGCCACCAAGGAGGTATATGAATATCTCTCTCAACCTGATGTGGGAGTACATCAACCACCAGGTGATGAAGATGACATTATTGACCAAGTTGCTGCCGAAGGCGTATAAGTACAGATGACTGCAGCTGAGCCAACAAAAGAAGCTCCTACAGTAGACCAAGAAGTAACTGTAGTAGAGGAACATGCAGACGAACCCTCAGTACTCAAACCAGATATTCCATCTGTCACTGTTGCAGAAGAACATCAAGCCGAGCTTTTTGCAAAAAGACCACCAGCAGGGCAAGAAGCAACTCCAAAAGAAGAGCAGGTTGAATCATCCTCAGAAGAGGAATCTGTCACAGAAACCTCAATAGTCATTGGTCTTGCAGCAGAGGAGATACAAAAAAAACAAGCTGAAGTTCAACAAACAACATAAAAACTTCCAAAAGATGACACCACAGAGGAAATGCCCTGAATCTCCAACAGTATCGCATAACCTCATTTGATTTACGAAAATTCAAAGGCCAGCACAAAGAAAGTCTTTCTAAACCTCACAAAGCTCGGCAAACCACTCAACAACAGCTCAATGAGACCATCCGTAAAAAGGATACCAGGTTTGGATTCCTTGAAACCAAACTAGAAGTTGTTCAAAAGAAAATATTCTCTAACTTCAAAGCATACGGACTGCTCTTGACACACTTAACTCCATCCTCAATGCTAACAAAAAAGGGGGAGAAGCATGCAATAGAGCAACTGAAGACTCAAAAGAAACCTGCAGTTGAGCAGCAAAGGACCCCATCTACATCTAAGGGGGAGAAGTTTTGTACAAAAAAGAGGAAATATTCCTCTGAATAAGGAAGGGAACAGTCTGCTAAGAAGTCCAGACATTATAAGGAGTATTCCTATGAAGAATGCAGACGACACGACAGAGACTCTGAAGATAGGCATAGACTCTGAACAAGTGCAACAAGGTAGTCTGAAGATTTTTGTAAGCTTAAAATCTCTATATCGCTTCTTTTTGTAATTATATTATTTTTATTAAGCCAATGCAATTTAAGTTGAAATTAGGTTCAACTAAACATGTATCTGAACAGTTAGATAAATAAGGCTTCTTGTTGTTTTGCATAGGAGTTTTTGTTAGAATCAATTTAGGAGGAGATTGATAGGAATGTGCAATCCCTCCAATTGTATAGAGATTGGTGTAACAAAACTGAGATGTATTGGTTATAATATAGCTAGTGTATTTAGGGTAGAAGCCAAGTAGGTAGTTGCAGTCTAGGTTAGATACAGTGAGCAGACGGTTGCAGATGTATTGGGATCGTGTAAGCCTCCAGATGCAGACTATTATAGAAGACTTAGAATGAACAACCATTACATTGATAAACAACAAAAGAACTCAAAGGCTTTAGGATGTAGGACTGAGCTTACAGACTAGGACCAACATGGCAAGGCATGAACTGAATCAGATCTGAGTGCAGACAAGAGTTACAGCAGAGACTGGGTGCAGACTAGGGTTGTAGTATGGGATGTAGACTAGGGTTGTGGCCGAGACTGGGTACAGACTAGTGGTTGCAGCAGACTGGATTCTAGCAAAGATGATTTCCAGGATGGGGTCAGTGGTTTGAAGTCAGTCAAGCGAAGATTTGAGTTAAAATAGCAATGGCATAAATTTTGGATATAGTGGACTATCAGCATCAGAAACGAGATGGTGGGGGACATTAGTGGACTGCCAGCAATAGTGCATTATGTACAAAGGTTCGTTCCTTGAGGCTTTAAAAGGGAATCGTTGAGGCTTATTGTCGTAAGGTTGTTGAATAAGGATTAAAAGGCAAAGGTGCAAAGCAATCAGAAATTCAGAGATTACACAAGCAAGCTAAATCATGAAGATACAGTTGAGGGTGTCATTAGTCTACAGAAGAACAAATCGTGTAGTAGAGTATGCTATATTTGGCATGAGTAGACGTGACTCGAGTATGCCTTTCTCCAAGCTGTTCTAGAGAACATGCTGAGTAGTTAGATGCATATTGAGCTTCATAAGGCCTTTTATTGAATCAATTTTTGGGATTCTTGGCCTCGTGTAACTTATGATTAGCTTGTGCTGGTCTTCTGCTCTAACCCTTTTGGGTTTGAGTAGTAGAGATCTTTCTATGGAGTAAAGATCTCTTCTGTAGACTATTCTTGTTTTTTAGTTTTTTTATGCAATGAAGCTTTTGCCCTTTTACACACCTGCTGTAGTAGATGTATTACTCTTCTGCACATCTGATGCAGTTGAGATCTTCCTCTTCTGTAGAGTTTTTTGCAGTAATCTGCTTTTCTTCATTAGTAATGACTTTCTTGTCTGTATTATTATGCAACCAGTCATTATATCCTAACCCAGTTTTATTATAGGAGGATTGACCTGCATTGAGAAATTTTTGCAGACAGAAAGTTTAGCCATTCCAAGCATCTACTTGCTTCTGAAGCTTAGTGTTTCTCAAAGTAAGTGTTTCCACTACTGCATTGAGAATTTTCACCCTTTCATTTTCTTCTTTCAGCTCATCTTGAGCATAGATTAGACTGTAATTAGTCTTTTCATCTGTTACATCGCATTTCTCTTTGAGAATTGCAATCTACTTAAGATTCTATTTATTTTCCTTTAAAAGTGAAGTAAAGTTCTCAGAGGTTTTTTGAAGGGCTTTCTTCAATTCCTCTATGGTGGCATCTGAATAAAAAAGATCAAATACCACTTGTTGTTCGTCTTCTTTGGTCATTAGACATATTTAAGCATTTGATATAATGTCTTCATCATCAGAGTATGTGTCGCTCCATGTCTTGGCAGCATAGACTTTTTCTCTTTCTTTTCTTTGAGAGGTGTCTTTGTTGTGGTCCTTCTTGAATTTTGGTGCAGACGATTCTTGTGCAGCAGAGAGCCCCGGTCTACTACACTTGTAGCAGACTTTCTTTTCTGGTTCCTTTGTTTTTTAGGGAAAGTTTTTTTCGAAATTCCTCTTCTTGAACTTCTTTCCCATTAATGCTAGTTCTTTAGACAGATCTTGTTCACTTGTAGACGAGGTATCACTGGCCTCCTCTTCTGCCATGGATTTTAGAACTCTCTCTTGAGATTTGAAAGCCAAGGTCTTCTTTCTAGCATCATCAATTTGCTTCTTTCTCTCAACTTCAAGATTGTATGTATGTAATACACCATACAGTTAAGCTAAGGACATTTTCGTTAGATCTCTGGATTCCTTTATGGTTGTGGTCTTTGTGTTCCAGATTTCTTCAAGAGATCTCACAAACTTTAGGTTGACTTTCTTGTTTTCTAAAATCTTTCCCAAAGTTTTGAGATTGTTGATGAGAATATTGAACCTTTCATAGATGATAGTTAGATTCTCATCAGATCTCATTGAGACAAATTCAGATTGTTGCATTAGGACATCCTTCTTGTTCTCCCTTATTTCGTTGGTTCCTTCATTTCATAGCAGTAGAGCCTCCCATGCCTCCTTTGCAATGGTTGTATGAACTACTATTTCAAACATGTTGCCATCAAGGGATTTGAATATTTGATTTAGTGCTTTTCTATCAACTAACACCAGTTCCTGGCCTTCTTTGCACCAAAGAGTCTTCAGTCTTTGTACTTCTTTCATTGGATCCATTTGATCTGGCATCATTGGAATATGAGGTCCATCAAAGATGATGTCTTGCATTCTTTTGTCTAGTGAATTGAGATGTGCAAGCATCCTTAGTTTCCAATGGTTGAACTTGTCAAATGAGCATGATGGAGGTTCTCCATTGTTAGGACACTTGGGAAACTTTGGTGGTGCCATTGTTCTTCACAAAAACAAACTGTTAGTAACTTCTTTGCAAATAAGATAATGACATTTTCTTTCCATAAACTGTTAAGTCTGGAAAGTCAGGCTCTGATTCCAATTGTAAAGTACAAGATATAACCTAGAGGGGGATGAATAGGATAATTTTAGTTAACAATTTTATGCAGCAGATTATATTTTTGCAAACCAAGTAGTATGCAACTAACACTTCAAGGTCTATTGCAGAGACTTCAATTCTTGGAATTTGTCTCTGTTTGGGTGTGAAGGTTGATTTCTAATAGTTCTAAATAGTAAGAAATGAAAATAAGTAGAGACACAGTAATTATACTAGTTCAGAAACTTGTAATCAATTGATAAACAAGAGCATAGTCTAGTCTTCCCTTGGTGAATAGCATAGTCAAGCCAAGAGGTGAGTATCACTATCTTCTTGTTTGTAGCTTACAAGACAACTTCTTCTTACAAGCTAAACAACTTGTACAAAAGATAAAGACCCAAGATCTTCACACAAATATTTTCGGTTATATGCTTATGAGTGTTTTGATATGATCCTTATCATTTGAGAATATTGAGAGGTGCATGTATTAGAAAATGGTTTAATGATATTAGGATGTGGTCAAGCAAGTGTATCAAGGGGGACCGTTGAATTGGGTTGTAGAGAAATATGAGTTATGACACTTGATCGTTTTGTTGCTAGAGTTAAAATGTTATACCGGTCGTGTTTCTTCTTGTGAAGCTCTCATTGGTTGAGGATAAGCAAGAGATTCAGGATGGGGGAGTTGATTTGTGCATTTATTAGGTTTTTTTTATACATAATTTATCACACTCTATCTATCTCATTTTCATAGATTTCATCATATAAGTAATAGTGATTTGGTTCATTTCGAGTTGGTTGTTACTAGTTTTTTTCATGTTGTAGGAAAAGAGTTTTAGGCACCAATGAAGCAATAGGAAAGAAATCGATCAAGGTCTTGCATGGAACAAACACAGACAAGAGAAAGAAGGAGCTAGTTCAAATATGACCGGGGCCATATCAACTGATTTGGTCATATTCTCTGGATCCGAAAATTTGGCTGAGAAGCTGGTTTGAATATGGCCCCTCCCATATCAATTGATACGACCATATTTGCTCTCTTTGAATTTTGACTATTATTTTCACTTTCCAAAATTAGGATTTTGTATGTGGGCTATATATATTTCCATGTATTTGTGATTTAGAGGAGGTTAGATACTTAGTTTGAAGATAAAAATTAGGGTAGTAATATTCTCTCAAGAGTTGAGTTATCTTGAGAGAGACAATTGATTAACTTAGGAATATCTCGAGTTCCAACCGAATGATCAAGTAAACTAACAATTTGATAAAAACCGAACCTTGACGAGAATTGGTAAAATCAGATCCCTATATATTTACATCCTCATCGTTTGTCTCCCAATTAATTGACCTCTCTTAGCTTTTGTATTTACATCCTAAGCGAGGATTTGAGTTAAAGTAGCAACGGCACAGTTTCTAGGAATAGTGGACTGCCAGCATCAAGAACGAGATGGTGGGGGACATGAGTGGATTGACAGGAACAGTGTATTGTCTACAAAGGTTCTTTTCTTAAGCCTTTAAAAAGGAACTGATGAGGCTTATTGAGAAGAGTTGTTCAACGTGGATTGAAAAGCAAAGAGTGCGAAGCAATCTTACAATTCAAAGATTACTCAAGAAAGCTAAGTAGTGAAGATACAGTCGAAAATGCCACTAGTCTGCAGAAGAAAAAAATCTTGCAGCAAAGTCCAAAGCTCGGATTTATGCAAAGCATTTAGGTTCTTTGTCTTTCATACAAGTTAGATAACTTGAAAAAAAGGAAAGTCTCTTGTAATCTAAAACAAGATGATAGTGATACTCACCTCTTGACTTGATTATACTGGTCAGCATGGGAAGAGTGGACTAAGCTCTCGATCATCATTTGATATCAAGTGTCTGAACCAGCATAAATGCTGTGTCTATCTATTGCATTTCATTACATTGATATTTAGAACTGTTTCTAAAGATCATCACAGCCAAAAAGGGATAAACTCAAAGAGTTTCCAGTCTCTAGTGCAGACCACCAATTGTTATCTGCAGACTACGTAGTAGTCTGCATAAGACAATAGTCTGCACAAAACAAGTATTCCGCAGAAAAAGACCATTAAAGTCTTATACAATCTATTCACCCCCTCTAGGTTGAAACTCGAATCTTACAATTGGTATTAGAGAGCCTGACTTTTCAAACTTAACCGTTATTGGAAAGAAAAGGCCATATATTATACTTGCAAAGAAGTTACTAACAGTTTGTTTGTGTGAAGATTATCATCAACAATGGCACCACTAAAGTTTCCTAAATGTCTTAACAGTGGTGAACCTCCAACTTGCTCCTTCGACAAGTTCAATCACTGGAAGCTGAGAATGCTTGCATACTCAACTCCATTGATGAGAGGGTGAAAAACATTGTCCTGGATGGACCAAACGTTCCAATAATACCAGATCCAAAGGACTTAACAAGAGAAGTACAACAGCCAAAATCCCTCTGGACCAGAGAAGACTGGGATCTAGAGATAATTGGGAGAAAATCTCTAAACCAAATATTCAAATCCCTAGATGACAACATGTTTGAAATTGTGGTTCATACCAAGACAGCAAATGAAGCATGTGAGGTTTTAATGCTAAGAAACGAAGGAACTAATGAGATGAGAGAGAATAAGAAGGATGTATTGATACAACAATACGAGTTGGTCTCAATGAGGTCTGATGAAGATGTGACAACCTTCTTTGAAAGATTCAACATTCTTATCAACAATCTCAAAACCTTGGGAAAGACTTTTGAAAATAAGGAAGTCAATCTTAAGTTTGTGAGATCTCTTGGTGAAATCTGGAACACAAAGACAACTGCTATAAGAGAATCCAGAGATCTAAAAAAGATATCCCTGGCTACTCTTTATGGTGTTTTGCATACTTATTATCTTAAAGTTGAGCAGAAGAAGCAGATTGATAATGCAAGGAAGAAGACCTTGGCTTTCAAAGCTCAAGAGAGAGTTTTGAAATCCATGGCAGAAGAGGAGAACAGTGACACCTCGTCTGCAAGTGAAAAAGATCTATCAGAAGAACTGGCACTGATGGGGATATCATGTCAAATACTGAGCTATGCCTCATGGAAAAAGAAAAAGAACAAAAACAGGTATATTTAATCTCTCTGACTTAGAAGCTATTATAGAGGAATTGAAGGAAGCACTTCAAGAAACCTCTGAAAGCTTTATTTCTCTTCTAAAATAAAATAAGAAAAATCTTAAGCAAATTGCAACTCTAAAAAAGAAATGCAATTTAAATGAAGAGACTAAAAATAGTCTAATCAATGCTCAAGATAATCTGAAGCAAGAAAATGAAAAAGTGAAGCTTCGCAATACAGTAGTGGAAACACTCACTATAAGAAACACTAAGCTTCAAAAGCAGGTACATGCCTGGAATGGCAAGACCTTAGATCTACAAAAACTAACCAATATAGGTCAATCTTCCCATTATAAAACTGGGATAGGATACAATGATTGGTTAAATAACAATAGGATAAAAAGTACCAAGAAAGATGAGCAGCAAAAGACCTGCAGAAAAAGAATATCTCTACTGCAGTAGGGGTGCACACGAAGAAATTCTATACTGCAGGATATGTGCATAAGATTCAATACTCTACTGCACAAACCGTGTAGAGTAGGAATAGCTCAGCTGCACCAACATTACTTAGAAAGAACAATATTCTCAAGAGATCTGTAATGCAAAGTAAGATCTCTACTACTCAGCCTCAAAGGAACTGGAGCAAACTACCTGTATATACGCATGATAAAAAGAGAGCAAGAAACTCTCAGAAGGAATTTAGAGAAGGGCCCTATGGAGCTCAACATACACCTAACTACTCAGTATGGAATAACTCCATGAAATCAACATGGATAAAACCATATTCGAGACACACATGCTCATGTCAAGAGCAGCAGACCACTGAGAAGCATAAGACCAAAGGTCTACTGCTTTATCTGTGGCAAACTTGGCCACAAATCGTTTGAATGCTCGAACTCGTTTAAGAAGATAATTCAAGTGTGGATTCTAAAAGCTAACCAATAAGGACCTAGATGAATGGGTACCATGTACAAGCTTTTCATGTTTTCATTACAGGAAAAGCAAAAGGGGATATGGTACATGGATAGTGGATGCTCAGGACACATGACAGGAGACAAATCCAACCTTGAAGATTTCAGAAAAGAACAAGGACCTCTTGTCATATTTGGAGGAGGAAAGGTAGGTATAACTAAAGGTTATGGAACCCTTGGTATAGGTTCTTTAATCTTTAGAGATGTTGCTTATGTCAAAGGCTTAGAACATAATCTGCTATCCATTGGTCAGTTGTGTGATAAGAACTATGATGTGTCATTTACTGATGATACATGTCAAGTAATAGATAAGATCACACAACAAGTCAAATTACTAGTAATTAGAAAAGGAAATATATATGTAGTAGACTTCGATTCATCACAATCAGAACAAATTACTTGTTTTTACACTAAAGAAGCTAAAGATGCAAATTGGTTATGGCACAAGAGATTGGCTCATCTTAACTTCAAGATCATAGCAAAATTATCCTTAGAAAACCTAGTAAGAGGACACCCACAAATAAAATTCAAAAAGGATAAGTTATGAGGACCATGCCAAGAAGGAAAGAAGACTAGGACAAGCTTTAAGCCTTTAAAAATCGTCAGAATCAACTAGGATTCTTGAACTACTGCATATGGATCTCTTTGGTCCAGTTGAGATGGAAAGCTTAAGTAGAAAAAGATATACAATAGTTATAGTAGATGATTACTCCAGATATACTTGGGTAATATTCTTACATAAAAAGACTCAAAACATGTAGTCTGCTAACATGGTTCCTTAGAAAGATCCAAAATGAAAAAGGAATAGAAGTAATCACAATTAAAAGTGGTCATGGTACTGAGTTTGATCAGACAGGAATAGATATCTACTACAATGATCATGGAATTAAACATAACTTCTTAGCACCAAGAACACCCCAACAAAATGGTGTGGCCAAGAGAAAGAACAAAACACTCATATAGACAACTAGAATAATGCTTGCTGTTGCAAACCTATCCAAAAGATTCTTGGTAGAAGCAGTAAACACAGCTTGCTACATTCAAAATAAGTGCACAATTCACAAGCTTTATAAGAAAACCCCATATGAATTATGAAAAGGAAAAACACCAAGTATTAAATACTTTCATGTATGTTATATACACAACAATGATAAAAAATATTTATAGAAATTTGATCCTAAGGCAAAAGAGGCATCCTTCTTAGAATACTCAGCACATTGTTGAGGAGTCATTTCATGTATTATTTGATGAAAAAGAAACATTCTTTAAGAGATGCAAATGTATTTGATGAGGAATGTGCATGCAAGGAACAGGCTGTAGAAGAGGTCATTAATACTGCAGACAAGGAAGAGTCGTCTGCACGCAATGACACTGTAGCAGAGGAAGAAAAACAATCTCAATGACAAGTAGAATCAAAAGAACAAGATAAAAGAAGATGGATTAAGGGATATACACATGATGATATTATATGAGATAAGAATGCAATTATGCAGACTATGATAGCAACAAATACAGAATGCTTAGCCAGCTGTTTCATATCTGAAATAGAACCTAAGGTAATAAAAGAAGCTCTAAATGATCCAAACTTGGTGGATGCAATGTAAGAAGAACTAAATGAGTTTGAAAGAAATAAGATGGTATCTCACACCAAGACCCAAAAACTATTCAGTTGTAGGAAGTAAATGAGTGTTTAGAAACAAATCTGATGAAAATGGAACAGTCATCAGAAGCAAGGCTAGATTAGTTGCTAAGGGATATTCATAAGAAGAAGGAATTGATTTTGATGAAACCTTTGCACCTGTATCAAGATTAGAAGCCTATCAAATGGATATAAAAAGTGCATTCTTGAATGGAAAGTAACAAGAGGAAATTTATGTTGAACAACCCCCTCGCTTTGAAAATTATGAATATCCAGATCATGTACATAGGAATCTCACTACACTATAGTAAAGAGAATTTTAAGATATCTCAAAGGAACTCCAAATCATGGTGTATGGTATCCTAGGGATTTAGATTTTACACTGATAGGCTATTCAGATGCAAATTTTGCAGGATGTACAGTTGACAAGAAGAGCACAAGTGGATCATGTCAATTCATTGGAGCAAGGTTAATATCATGGTTCAGCAAGAAGCAGACTACTGTGTCTACCTCTACTTCCGAAGCCGAGACTGCACAAATATTATGGATGAGGTAACAACTTGCAGACTATGATATAATATTCTCTAAAACCTCTATATTTTGTGACAATACATTTGCAATGGCTATTTCAGGAAATCCAGTTTTTCATTCAAGACCCAAGCACATTGATGTCAGATATCATTTTATCGGGATCATGTGCAGAAAGGTCATATTAAATTGCAATACATTCCAATAAAAAAACAAGTTGCAGACATTTTTACAAAACCTCTTAATGAAAACAAGTTCATTCAATTTCGAGGAGAATTGGGTATACTTGATGTAAAACAATAAAACTGGCCAAAAATGTTTTACTGTTCTACTGCAAGTGTAGAATACAGACTAGTATCATTTATGAAAAATGCAGACTAGCTTTACTGCTTTCTATTTTAGGAAACAAAAACAGTTTTTAAAACGTTAAATAACTATTTTCCTAAAATAACACATAACAGTCAATTGATAATTGTTACTGCGTAACGGATAGAAAAAGCACTCACAACGGTCATATTTCCCAAACGAGTATAAAAAGTGTAGTTTTCTAACTAAAAAATTACTTTACTCTCTAATCTCTCTCTATCTAACAAACGCTCAAACTCTCTCTCTCGCTCGCTCTCTCCAAACTCTCGAGCGCTCTACTGCACGAAATCGAAACCCTAAGTTCTTGAAAAAACACTTAAACTTGATTTCCAAAAACAACGTAATTCTTTAAATCACTTTAAAATGGCCACACACTATCCAGTTCATCAAAGAAAAGCTATTGTGCAAGGTCATCAAAGTTCACCTGGATGGCTATTCCTCTTGCAGTAGAGGTGTAGGTGATTTGCTGGAGACTGTCAACAACTTGTCCCATCTTGATGAAGTCCATAACTTCAACATCATATATTATGCTTATTCATTCACACAGAGACTTTCCTGATTTTGAAGAAACTCACCTGCAGATGAGGTCACATCCATCGAAGTCCTAACACATGCAGATGAGTTGATTACCCCTGTAGTCGAGACAACTGATGTAGACGACTTCAATTTGGTTACAACAGAGGCACATCAAGTAACTCCATCTAGAGACATTAAACACATAGTCTTTACTCCACCATCTACTTTTGGTCTATCTTAAATGGAGCCACATGTGTTTAATGTAGTCCTGGAGCCAATATACAGTGATGCCTTAACTACCAAAATGACTCCAACAGCAATTAAAGACCTCAAGAAAGCTTTTGAAGAACATGAAGTTGAAGTCCTCTCTGTCAAACCACATGCGCAAGGTGAAAAAGTTCCCTCTTCAATCTCAGAAGACACAACACAATACTGACTGTGCCAGCTTGATCAAGAGATTTATGGAATACTCTTATGGATCAGGACTGCCTTTCATGATCTCCTAGAAGTCTTGGAGCCAATTACAGCAGACCTTGCAGCCGAAAAGAAATTCATATCATCAACCTTTGACAACTTTGGAGAGACTTTAAGAAATCTAACACTTGGAGTCATTGATCAGATAAAGAAAAACAGATCAGTGAATCTTCCAATTAACAAATTCACACCTCCAACTTCAGAAAATTCAAGGAGCAACAGCCTGCTGCACTACGCAAACTCAGTGCCACAATGTAGAATACCAAGCAACAGATTGATGAGCATATGGGTATCAATGACATCAAATTTGGTCTTCTCAAAACCAAATTGCAGATTGTTCAGAAAAATATCTTTTCTGAACTCAAGGGCGTCAGAACTGCTCTTGAAGCCCTAACCTCCACCCTCAATTCTAACAAAAAGGGGGAGAAACAATCTGCAGACGAGAAGCAACAGACTCAGGGGAAGAAATCTGCTGCTCTCAAAAGGAAAAGCACCTCTGAACAAGGGAAGGAGCCCAAAAGGTCTAAGCATCATAGGGAAGAATCTTATGAGGAACAGAGAAGACGCCTCAGAAAAGACTCAGAGGAAAGGCATCGGAAGTACAGTAGAGAAAGTGACGAGGAAAGAAGACACAAGTGCAGCAGAGGCAAAGAGCATCAAAGGTAACACTTAAATTGCTCAATTTATAATATTATCGAATTGTACAAAGTTTGTAAGAAAAATGAATACTTATTGTATTATATAGAAGTTTTCGTTAGCATCAATTTAGGGGGAGATTGATAGGAATGCGCAATCCCTCCATTTGTATAGAAATTGATGTAACAAAACTTAAATGTATTAGTTATAATATAGTTAGTATGTTTAGGCTACAAGTCAAGTAGGTAGTTATAGTCTAGGTGAGACGTCAGTGAGCAGACGGTTGTAGATGAATGAAGATCATGCAAGTCACGAGATGCATACTACTACAGAGAACTTTGGATGAACAGTTAGTGCATTGATAAGCAACAAAAGAACTCAAAGGCTTCACGAAGAAGGACTGAGTTTGCAGATGAGGACCAACATGGCAAGGCATGAACTGAAACAGATTTGAGTGCAAACAAAGGTTGTAATAGAGACTGGGTGCAGACTAGGGTTGTAGTATGGGATGCATACTAGGGTTGTAGCAGAGACTGAGTGCGGACTAAAAGTTGCAGCAGACTGGATTGCAGCAGAGGTGATTACCAGGGTAGGGTCGGAGGTTTGAAGTCAGTCAAGCGAGGATTTGAGTTAAAGTAGCAACGGTACAGTATCAAGGGATAGTGGACTGCCAACATCAAGAACGAGATGGTGGAGGACATGAGTGGACTGCTAGGAATAGTGCATTGTCTACAAAGGTTCGTTCCTTGAGCATTTAAAAAGGGGAACCGGTGAGACTTATTGAGAAGAGTTGTTCAACGTCGATTGAAAAGCAAAGAGTGCGAAGGAATCTTACAATTCAAAGATTACTCAAGAAAACTAAGTCGTGAAGATACAGTCAAAAGTGTCACTAGTCTGCAGAAGAAAAAAATCTTGCAGGAGAGTCCAAAGCTCAGATTTGTGCAAAGCATCTAGGTTATTTGTCTTTCATACAAGTTAGATAACTTGTAAAAAGAAAGTCTCTTGTAATCTAAAACAAGATGATAATGATACTCTCTCTTGACTTGACTACACTAGTCACCAAGGAAAGACTGGACTAAGCTCTCGATCATCATTTGATATCAAGTGTCTGAACCAGTATAAATACTATGTCTATCTATTGCTTTTCATTACATTGATATTTAGAACTGTTTCTAATAGATTATCACAGCCAAAAAGGGATATACTCAAAGAGTTTCCAGTCTCTACTGTAGACTACCAATTGTTATCTACAGACTACCTAATAGTCTGCATAGAGCAATAGTCTCCACAAAACAAGTATTCCGCAGAAACAGGTCATTAATGTCTTATACAACCTATTTAGCCCCTTTAGGTTGAAATTCGAACCGTATAGTACATTTGCTATCTTTTACATTCGTATTTTGACAGCATTAGAAATATGATCTCCAAAATCACCAAGGCTCTTCAAAGTTATCTTTAAACTCATTTGTTTTAAGATTAAGGTTGGTTAATCATTATAGATGCTACCCTTAATGTATTGAGTCCCTCCATAAGTGTCATCCACATCATCTTTGGTTGAGTTTGAGCATGGTAACTATGGATGTTGTACCCAATCGATTTGTTAAAAGGATTTAAAAATATGTTCAAACTTGGAAGAATTAATTAGGCCCTATTTGATATGTGTTTTGTTTTATTGAATATCGAATCTAAACCGATTTGGTATGATTTGTTTGTTCCAAAATGAAGAATCACAAGCAGAAAACCAAAAGAAAAAATGGATTTTGGTTTCTGATTCCTAATTTCTTTGAGCAGAATATTTCAAATCTTCTTTTTTTATAATAATTTTATTTGATGTGTTGATTTTTGTTTTGGATTCTACTTCTCTGATTCTGTTACTGATTTTAAATTTCATTATTTTGAGCAACGATACCAAACAACCTATTGAAAATACACCAAATTATCGATCAACTAATTATAATAATTAAGATCTTTTAAATAAGATTATAAGTATCTAAGTAATATGTATTCAATATAACGTATAAAATAAATAACAAGGCCAAACCAATACAAAAATAAAACTTTAGTCTAAAACAAAACAATTATATTTTTTAATAATCAACCCATCTAAAATTTAGATCCAATCACTAAACAACTCAAATTTGAAATCCAAATCCACCCAAAATCACATTCAAACATTTGAATAAAAAATTCATAAAATCCAGGCAGTAAAACCAAAAACCTCTATCTGATTTCACTGTTTTCATCCTCAATCGCACGATTAGCTTCAAATAACAAACAACTGTCATGTTTCCTGCACTCCACTATCCAACTCACCCATGATCTCAATCCTCATCTCTTCATTTGTCCCTATAAAAACCGAGCTCTTCATGCTCTCGAATCACAAAAACAATCAGCTGAAAATGTATCATCCAACATCGAGCAAACAGAATCATCAAATTTAATCACCAAACCATCGAATTCAACAAGAATCCGTGCCGATTTCTCGCATCAACACAGATCCGCAAAAGCTCTCTAAATTTGCCGATTCCCCTTGGAGCACCTGGTCAGCAACTACCCGACGAGCCCATCGAGAAGATCAGTCTAGCCGCGAAGCTTGGTCTTCCTTGGCGTGCCGACGAAAACCCGCCAAACCTCTGATCTGACCACGCTGCACACGCAGCTCTTTGACGTCCCATAGTCGCTGTGAGAGAAGCTCTAGTCCTTGAACTTAAGCACAATTCATCTCGCGCCGATCTAGCAACCGCTCTACGAAGCTGCGTCCAAGTTTAATCCAAACAAGGTTCAAGCTCGAAATCCCGTTTCCTTGATATATGCTGTTGTGGAAGTCATATGCTATTATAATACTCATGTGATCTGTGTTTGGTGTTGACTCTTGGCATGCTAGTTTGCTCAGACTTGTGCTTTTGCGTATATGTCTATCATAGTTAAAGTCATACCAAATGTTGAACATATGATATCAAGTGCAAGTTTGAACCAAATCCAGTGCTATATATATAATTTGACATCAAATGAAGATAATGGGAATCCAATAATGAGCAAAATCCATTGCTAAAATACATCTTAGTCAAATCTGATTTCAAATTTAAATCAAATATAGCTACACTCATCCATGCCACATCATCACAATAACCAACTTTTGCTTTTTTCAAAATTCAAAGAATGCTTCAACGGTACAAAATCTTTCCATTGGAAAAATTACATTCCCAATAATTAAATCTACTTAAAAATTCTCACCTATATAAAAATCAAAAAAACTAGATTAAATTTCTACCTATTGCTATCATTCTTTATTTTTTTCAAAATCACGAAAAGGAAAAAAAAAACGATCCCATTGTCGGTAACTCCCAGCCACAAAGTCAGTTTTCGGCGAGGGTACTAAAGCAATACATGAACTATACAAACGATGATCAAGGAAGTGAAAAAGGTATTAAATCTTGTTCGCAAACAATCCAGAAAGGTTATAACAAATTTCGTGGGTGTTTGAGAAGTGTTCAAGCTCTTCATCAAAGTGGAATTACCCGACAAGATGAGGTAATCAACTTAAGAATAATTGTTGTTTTTAATTTGTTGCATTGCTGGGTACCACTTACGTTGGTAAGACATGTTTGGTACCATTGATGTTGGTAGCCTAGGATTGGATTTCATACTGTATTATAGGATATCAGGATATGTACAATATAGGTGTAAGGATCCGCTTAAATAGTTTGATAGTACTACCTATACAAACAAGGTACACCTTTCTTTTCTGTAACCCATCACTTTAGAACACCGCAATTAAACTCGCTTAACGTGGAGTAATGCTGGGATGGGTGACCTCCTGGGAAGTTTCTCAGGATGTGTGCAAGTAAGGACAAAGCACACTAACTGTTGGTCTGTGGGATCAGTTCTGAGCCTGGAAAGTGTTTTTTGGTGATGACCCGGTAGTGAGGATTGGTCGGGGTGTTATAGAGTGGTATCAAAGCAACCCTGCGACCGCGTGTTGGACCCGAGAACCCGGGACGTTGCGTTCTTGAAGTGGGGATGTATGTAAGGAGCCGCTTAAATGGTTTGATAATACTATATATACCAACAAGGTGCAACTTTCTTTTTGATAGTCCATCACTTTAGAACTCCGTAGTCAAGCGTGCTTAACGTGGAGTAATGCTAGCATGGGTGACCTCCTGGGAAGTTTCTCAGGGTGTGTGCAAGTGAGGACAAAACACAATGAAAGGACTAGTGTTGGTCTGTGGGGTCAGTCCTGAGCCTAGAAAGTGTTTCTTGGTAAAGACCCGATAGCAAGGATTGGTCGGGGCGTTACAGAGGATGTAATATCCTGAAATATTTTGAATAAGGAAGCATATATTTTAAATATGGTAAGATATCTTTGAACGAAGCAAGAATGCCGTGAAAATCTCAACCGCTTCTATAGATATTTCAACCACGTGTCGATACAAATACTTTCTAAATGTGTTGGCCGCACAAATTTTGACCTAACATCCTGAGGAGAAACCTAAACGTTCTGAGAAGAACAGAGACCGTGAAGGGGTAAGTTCATGTCTCTCGTTTTGTTTTCGTCTCGTAGGATAATCGTAATCATCGGGTTTAGGGATAACGACCTGGTAGCAAGGATTGGTCGGGGCATTACAGAGGATGTAATATCCTGAAATATTTTGAATAAGGAAGCATATATTTTAAATATGGTAAGATATCTTTGAACGAAGCAAGAATGCCGTGAAAATCTAAGGAGCCGCTTAAATGGTTTGATAATACTATATATACCAACAAGGTGCAACTTTCTTTTTGATAGTCCATCACTTTAGAACTCCGTAGTCAAGCGTGCTTAACGTGGAGTAATGCTAGCATGGGTGACCTCCTGGGAAGTTTCTCAGGGTGTGTGCAAGTGAGAACAAAGCACACTGAAAGGACTAGTGTTGGTCTGTGGGGTCAGTCCTGAGCCTAGAAAGTGTTTCTTGGTAAAGACCCGATAGCAAGGATTGGTCGGGGCGTTACAGAGGATGTAATATCCTGAAATATTTTGAATAAGGAAGCATATATTTTAAATATGGTAAGATATCTTTGAACAAAGTAAGAATCTCGTGAAAATCTCAACCGCTTTTATAGATATTTCAACCACGTGTCGATATAAATATTTTCAAAATGTCTTGGCCGCACAAATTTTGACCTAGCATCCCGAGAAGAAACCTAAGCGTTCTGAGAAGAATAGAGACCGTGAAGAGGTAAGTTAATGTCTCTCGTTTTGTTTTTGTCTCGTAGGATAATCATAATCGTCAAGTTTAGGGGTTAATTAATGTTTCAAACCAAACCTCGACAATCTCGTCCTATACGTCAATTATGCGACAAAATTTGACATATTGCTGAGTTTAGTGCCTTGCAAAGACCCTCTCTGTATGCTCTTAGCCTAAGACTTTCTTTTCAAAAGTACAGCCATAGTTTAGACACCCATTGACAAGCGCGTATAGCATAGATGAGAGTCTCAGGAGCCGTAGAATGGACATAAAGCATTATTGCATTTTCTATCTTTCTTATTACTTGAACCCCATTTGTCAAAAAATGTCATGGGAGATTGATTTCACTTGATACCGTACCTTACTTAGTCTTCCGTTGGAACTGGATTCTCTAAAGCTTAAGGGGAATACTGTACATATGATCGGGGTGTGTATTATATTGTACACAAATGCACATAAACATTGTTGGGATTAATATGTTAAGATACTTATGATATTGTATTATTAATGTAGGTGCGACGAATACTGAGCAGCAAGGTTGAGTGCGCATTGGATTTTGTAATTCTCTGGTTTTAATCATTACAAGGTAACACATATCGTTACCCTGAATTGAATTAAATGTTTGAGTGTGCGTGATTTGATTTGGTGTGATTGTTGATCACATACTTGTATATTAAATAAAAGAATAAATCTTGATATGTTTGACTGTCTTGTATGTTGATTTGCTTGCCTAAAACGGTAACGATGCAACCTATAGAATATTATAGAGTTTAATAACGATTCCTGAATATTGCTTGCTCTCGATGTATGATACCTTGTGCTAAATATTCCTGAATTTGTCAAAAACTGTCATGGGAGATTGATTTCTCTTGATACCGTACCTTACTTAGTCTTCCGTTGGAATTGGATTCTCTAAAGCTTAAGGGGAATACCGTACATATGAGCGGGGTGTGTATTATAATATACACAACTATACATAAACATTGCTGGGATTAATATTTTTAGATACTTATGATTTTGTATTATTAATTTAGGTGCGACGAATACTGAGCAGCAAGGTTGAGTGCGCATTGGATTTTGTAATTCTTTGGTTTTAATCATGATAAGTTAAGACACATCGTTACCCTGAATTGAATTAAATGTTTGAGTGTGCGTGACTTAATTTGATGTGATTGTTGATCACATACTTGTATATTAAATAAAAGAATAAATCTTGATATGTTTACTGTCTTGTATGTTGATTTGCTTGCCTAAAAAGGTAACGATGCAACCTGTAGTATATTATAGAGTTTAATAACGATTTCTGAATATTGCTTGCTCTCGATGTATGATGCTTTGTGTTGACTACTATTTTTGTAACGAACTATTAACCCTGGTGAACTCTAGAAAACGTTACAAAAGTTCTGACCCCGATTAATAATAATGGATTTATTTCCATTATCCGTATAACAACACGAACATTGATCCTATGAGTGGATGCAGTGATAGTGTGTGTGTCTTCTCCTGATAAGAAGAGAGTTGATAGCTGAGGGAAGAAAACAAGCCAAGGAAAAAAAACATAAAAGAACAAGCATGAAGAAATATCAGATGTCAAATTTCTTAGTTTGATGGAACAATTCAATAATAATGGAATCGCGAAAGTGGCTAGAAAGGCTGAATTGGAAGGAAGAAAAGTGATATCTATAAAAAAAAAAAAACAGAAATAGAGGAGAAAAAGGTGGGCATTGAGGAAATGAAGGCTGCAAGGGAAGAGAAAGAGGTAGAAGAAAAAATTATGTAAATTGTTATAAAAAGTCCAATCTTAAAGCCAAATCCAAGACCCAGTCCGAAGGAAATATAAGGTGGGCATTGAGGAAATGAAGGTTGCAAGGAAAGAGAAAGAGGTAGAAGAAAAAATTATGTAAATTGTTAAAAAAAGTCCAATCTTGAGGCCAAATCCAAGGACCAGTCCGAAGGATATATAAGGTGTTAGGGTTTAATGTCTTCTAAGTATAGGGAAACTGAGAGATGTAAATAGGTCTTGTTTGTACAAGGTGGCAGTCGGCATGGCTATCGTCGTAACCATGGCGACTGCTTCTATCTGAAAGGTTAATTGAATTCTTCCATGGTATTATAGGCGTCCAGCAACCACGATAGATCTGGTCCAGATCTGAGGAAAGAGATTGAGCCGCTGCCGTCGTCGTTCTGAAATCCACCAAAACCCATTCTTCGCCTTCGTTCGCCTCTTGGTCAGATCTAACGGATCTGAGGAAAGATCTGTTGCCCGAAACCTTGTACTTGGGTCCGATCTCGACCATATGAGGAAAGAGCTTGAGATCTACGCCACTAGGATCCACTGCGGCCGCTGCTCCAGCCACAGCCTCCGCCACTGACCAACTCTCATTCCCTCTCCCTACGACGACGCCAGCCTCCTTCCCCGTCACCTCGGCCTGCCACCGTCGTCTTCCATCGCTGCCACGAAGTCACTGCCACCAGGGAAACTGGAGGGAGCCCGATGACCACCACCAGCCCAGATCTCGGTTTCACAGAGTTGATCGAGTGGCGCCTGAGTGTCTAATGCTGAGGTATTTAAAGCGGCTCGTTTAGCTATCGCAGATGCTAGTGTGCTGAATGAGAAGCAGTTCCAACTAATTAGATCTCCACTACTCTGTGTTTGTTGAAGTTATGTTTGCTTTGGGGTGATGCCTTGTTGATATAATTTTGTTTAAGTCTACTGGATCTGAATCCGATAGCTTAGGAAATTTAATGACTTTTGGCGAGGGGCACTGCTGAGCTAGTCATGAACACACCCCTGCAGTACGTTAGACTTAACATCAGTTGTTGGCTTGTACAATTATTGAAGTGCAAGATCCACCACTGTTTGGGTGGGTTTGGCTCAGTTCTTCTTGCTCTGGTTATCTCGGGTGTTTGGGTGATTTTGGAAAACTGGTGGAATTATGGGGGAAGTAGTTCCCGCCCCGTTTCTGTGATTCTGCTCTGCTCCTTCAGCAGATCCCGTCGTTGTCTCTGTCATTCTGCTCTGCTCCATCAGCAGATCCTGTCCCAGTCATTGTCATTCAGCTCTGCTCTGCTCCACCAGCAGATTCCGTCGTTGCCTCTGTAATTCTGCTCTGCTCCACCAGGAGATCCCATTGATTCCGCCGTCGGCTCTGTTATTTTTCTCTGCTCCGCCAGCAGATCCCACCGTCGGCTTCTTTGCTTTGCTTCACAAGCAGATCCCGTCGCCGTCTCTGTCATTCTGCTCTGCTCCACCAGCAGATCCTGCCGCCGGCTTTGTCATTCTGCTCTGCTTCATCAGCAGATCCCGTCGTCGGCTCTGTTATTTTGCTCTGCTCCACTAGCAGACTCCACCGCCTTTGAAAGTCTATTCTGCTCCACTAGCAGATCCCGTCATCCACTCCATTCTACGCTACTCTACCAGATTGATGTCAAGAATGCATTCTTCAATGGCATTCTTGAGGAGAAGGTATATATGACTTAGCCACGTGGCTTTGTTGTTGAGAAGGAGGCCTCCAAAGTTTGTCACCTGAAGAGATCTTGAGATACTTATACGGTCTTAAGCAATCTCCTGGTAAAATCCTTATCTATCAGAGGAAGTATGTCCTTTATATGCTTTCAGAATGCGGGTTTCTTGGATGCAAGCCCGCTGATTCACCAATGGCTTTTGAGATCAAACTGATGCCAGAGGATGGAGAACCTTTGCATGATCCTGAGAAATATCGGAGACTGGTTAGGAAGCTGATTCACGTTCGTACGAATTTTCAGTTCGTCGACATCCTAACCAAGCCACTTCGAAAAGCTCACATTGATACTATATCTAACAAGTTGGGAATGTTCGATGCTTATACTCCAACTTGAGGAGGAGTGTTAAAAGAGGCCCAATCCTGAGGTCCCAATCCAAGTCCCAGTCGGAAAGATATATAAGGTGTTAGGATTTCATGTTTTCTAAGTATAGGGGAGTCGTAACCATGGCGGTTGCTCCTGTCTGAAAGGTTAACTGAATTCTTACACAAATTGACTTGAGTCTCATTGAAGACGGACACCTAAAGGCTTATTATCAACATCGCAAGAGCGAAATCATGGTCAAATGGACTACTTCAATTACAGGATCCTATTATCCTCGTATGGATGATTATTGATTGTTAATTTTGAGTATTTGAATTGATTCATTATCTTGAATGTAAGGTCTTGATAGAAGATTATTATACATGCTTTTCATCGTAAGATTATCTTTTCATCGCTTTGTATCTCAGACTTTGTATCTCTTTACCCTGAACAAGATTATCTTTTCATCGCAAGAGCCATGTATTATCATTGATGGTGGCTTTGTACTCTTAACCCTGAATATTGAAACAAAAGAACCTAGTAAACCTTACGAATAATCAAATCGAGCAGACAAAAATTGTATTTTACTGGTTTACTTTGGTTAAAGCTGATGGCATCTCCCTGATCGGAGAATTTTCAGGTTTATCGAAATAAGCATAAAAAAATATTGTCCACCATTCGGTTAGAAAACCATGAGGAGGTGAGTCGATGGCTGAAAAAAGAACACACGGTTCAACATTCATTCAATAACTAGGTGTAACATAACATAAAACTTGCCATTAATCAAACTTGTTATAGCGACACGATATGCAAAAACCAAGACAATTCACCATTGCTTAAACCTGATAGATTCATACCTGACATTTCAAAATCAAACTCGAGAACTGACTTGTGGGTCAGTTATCTTGACTTAGGGTACTTTTATATTTCATTAACAGTTGAGGCACTCCTACTCCATGCTTCATTAACAGCTGAAGTACCAAGAACAAGGTAAAACATGCTAAATATTCAAATTACTGATTTGATACACTGCAACTTTCATTCATTAATGGAGCCGTCTCGATCACAGGACAAAAAATTGAAGTAAACGAACTAGAATTTGTATTGCAGTAGATTAAAACTCTTGAAAGTTTAAGAGCAAAGTACAATAGAGTAGTTTATGAAGTAGAAAATGTAATTATAGCAGTAATCATTAAATCAAAATAACAACATACATTGTGACGGTTTAAAACATTGTAAAAGCGCACGTAATTCGTCACATTACAGTGAACAAAAAATTAGATTAACTGAACTTATATCAAATATCAAGTGGAGAACTTTTAAATCTATGGTCGAATGAATTGAAACTTTGACTGATGAGTTAAATCCATTTTCAAGTGATAAATTATCGATGTTCAAATCGAACTCATTTTTCTAAAATTTTGAATTAATGATAACCTGAGTTTGGCAAACCCAAGAGCATGGGCAACCATTCATGGTTTGGTAATTTTTATCCCTTTGCTTTTTGTGTGCGATTATTTAACTTTTTTTAGGCTATCAAGTTTGATGTGTGTGTAGACACATATTGTTTGTGTGAAATTTATTGTTAAATTGCGCTTTTTTAGTTCCTTTTACTATTTAGAACATCAATACTGCTGTATTTCTTGTTTTCGTTACAAAGTTGAAGAAATCGAAGATTTTTGGTGTAATGAAAATTTTGGAGTTTTCACGAAGATTTTGGAGCGTTTAAAGATGATTTTCATGTTAAACTATCTATTAAAAAGAAAAAAAATAAAACGGAGTAAAAACGGAGCTAAAATGCATGGCCCCTGCCTTTGGCATGGCGAGTTTAAAAATCGGCTCATTTTGTGACCTTTGGCATGGCCCATGCCTACTATGCACGGCCCGTGTGACATGAATTTCAAAATTTCTTGAGCACGGGCCTTGCTTGGTTTGTTTTCTTGGCACGGGCTGTGTCTCGCAACCGATCTGCAAATTCTTATCTTCGTTATTTTGGGGAAAAATAATTATTTTTTATTTTACTATAAATACACTAACCAAATATCATTTCCCAAAGAGTTGTTCATCAGGTTTTCTAGAGGAAAAAGCCTTTGCTCAATCCGAGACAATGAATTCCACTCACAATATTGAGAGCCACGCCAAAGAAGATTGAGATCTACGCTACGTTACATTCCACCATTGAAGGGATTGTCATAGACCATCATCTAGACTAATTTCTGTTGGTGTGCAGTTTAGTGTCTCTTTTCGTTATTCTTTGTGGTTTGTAATGATTTTTTGTGATAGTTTCATGAATTGTTCATTCCTCATTATGACAGTTGTAGCGTAAATCTTTGAGTATGGCTTAGTGATTTAATCTTGTTCATGGATTTTATGAGATGTGATTCTTGAATTCAATAATTTCATGTTAAAACTTTATAATATCATTTTTATGTGTTGATTAATCCCTAATTATTTATTGTATGTATTAAGATTGATCACCTTAGTACATAGCAGAAGTATGTATGCAGTCAAGCCATTCTTTTTTGGATGATGATAGTAGCAAACTCATAGGTTAATGACACTCTCCTTTTGTTAACCTATGATCACATGAAAAAAAGTATAATATGGCGCTAATCTGTGTTAGGTTAATATTATGAGGTGTTAGAGAAATATTCATAATGTGACATGTTTAATCTATGTTACATTCTCGCTTGGACTTAGAGTAAGTGCGTTAGTTTGGTTATGACATGTTTTATGGTGACCAATAGATTTTATCGGCAACTCTCTTTTTGTCGAAGTTAATTACATGTTTAATAAGATTGGCCTATTTATGAAGGATTGACTTTATCCGTATCAATTAAAAAATTCCAAAATTAATTAAAATTTTAAATATTTGCTATGTATTTCAATCATAAAAAATAATTTAATTTTTATTATTAACTAATTATTTTCAAACAAAGAAAAAAATAATTTGACTTTTGCTACTCATTCCGTTGCAAGTTTTTAAAAAAAAAAAAAACTATTTTTGCTATGGATTCCATCGCAAGAATCTTTTAGAAAAAAATAAAAGGATTTTGCAGCGATCGTCTGCATAGCCTTTCTTCTCGTCTATACTTCTGTAGACTTGGGTGGGTGGTCTGCAGGCTTGATAGTGGTTGGCACTACTCTAGCCTACTTTTTCAATCCAATAGGCTGCTTGCCTATCTTCTTGACGTCAATTTGCTTGGCCATCATCCATGGCCTCCCTTCCTTGTCAGATAGTTGCAATTTCATTTTGAGAAGGATGCTGATCACCCTACCAAACAATGGTTGCTTTGATTGTACAGCCTTTGTAATTTGATACATGAGCAATTTTGCCAAATTGACTTCATGTCATGTGAGGATGGCACACATGATCTCCTATTGATCAGTTGTAATCTGATCTTTGCTAAATTCTCTGGAGAGGATGACTTTCTTGATTATGTCAGCAAGCAGTTTGTGCTCCTTTGACAGATACTTCTTCATTGTTTGTATCCCCTCGTTCCATCGTTCTTGACTCAGCATAACATGCCTTCCTGTTGTGATGATGGTTGGTGGCATAACTCATGAGCCTTCATTTTTCAGATTGAAGAGTTATGCTAGATCTTTTGGTTTTATAGTGATGCCCTCTTTCTTTACAGTAGAGGTGTATGTGATCAGTTGCAGGACTTCTGTAACTTTCGCCTTTTCAATGAAATCAAGAACTTTATTGTCATAGATCCTGCTAGTTTGTTCACACAGGTTCTTGAGTCCCGCCTCTTGGATTAGGTCAGCTACATCCTTCACCTCATCTGATTCTTATCGAACACTGTTGAAATCGAACACGACTCCAATCTAAAGTTCGATCTTCTTTGTGGGGCTTTTTTGTTCTTTCAGAAGACTTAAGGCTCTTTTGGGATGTGTTTGAGGATGTGTTGGTCATTTCGAAGAGTGGTTGCTGAAGGATTTGAGTTTGAAAGATGATCCTGAGAAAAATTAAAAACTAGGGTTTTCAGTTCTTGATTGCAGTAGAGGGTTTCGAGATTAAAGAGAGTTTGAGTGCTTTAGAGAAAGAGAGAGAGAGAGTATAAGAGAGTGTAAAGTAATTTTCGCTTAGAAAAATTGCTCCTTTTATAGTCTCTAAATATATTATCGTTGTTAGAAGTTTCTAGCCGTTATACAGTGTCAGCCAATTATTTTGACCGTTGCGTGATTTTTGGAAAACCGTTTTTATAAAGTTAATATTCTTTCCAAAAATAAATACAGTAAGGCAATATTGCTTTTAGTCTGTATCCACGTAAGCATTATGTAGTAGAGCAATAGTATTAGTCTACATAAAATAATGCTAGTCTGCATTCTATATGTGAAGTAGAGCAGTAAAGTATTTTGGCCAGTTTCACTGTTTTAAATCAAGTATACCCAATTCTCCTCTAAATTGAGTAAACTTACTCTCATCGAGAGGTTTTAGAAAAATGTATGCAATTTGTGTTTCTGTTGGAATATATTCCAATTTAATGTGACCTTTTTGTACATGATCTCTGATAAAGTGATATTTGTCATCAATATGCTTGGTTCTTGAATGAAAAACTAGATTTTATGA
This sequence comes from Drosera capensis, assembly GCA_001925005.1. NCBI lineage: Eukaryota > Viridiplantae > Streptophyta > Magnoliopsida > Caryophyllales > Droseraceae > Drosera > Drosera capensis. The sequence continues at coordinate 39,454 of LIEC01012639.1, read as the reverse complement.
AATTGTCATTGCAGAGGTGTTGTCACAAAATATAGAGGCTTTAGAGAGTGTCATACCATAGTCTGCAAGCTATGATCTCATCCATAATATTTATACAGCACAGCTTCCTGCAACTATGTATTCTGCTGTGGTAGTAGAGGTTGACACTATAGTCTGCTTCTTGCTGAACCAGAAAATTAATCTTGCACCAATAAATTGAAATGCTCCACTTGTGCTTTTCCTGTCAACCCTACAACCTACAAAGTCTGCATCTAAAAAACCCCGTTAGTGTAAAATATGATTCACTTAGATACCATACACCCAGGTTTGAAGTTCCTTTGAGATATCTCAGGATGCTCTTGACTGTAGTGTAGTGGGATTCCTTAGGATCAGATTGATAGCTTGCAAAGACACAGACTGCAGATTGAATGTCTAGTCTGCTTGCAGTAAGGATTCCTCTGTACATGGTTTGATTTATTTTCTTTCCATGTTCATCTTTATCTATCTTTATTGATGTGCTCATGGGAGTTTTCATATAACTAGCACTGTCTAAGCCATACTTTTTAATTGTGTTCTTCAATTACTTAGATTGATTTATAATGATTTCACTCTCTAATTGTTGTATTTGAAAGCCAAAGAAAATATTTTAGTTCTCCCATTAAACTCATTTGAAATTTAGATTTCATTAATTCTGTAAATCGTTCACAAAGTTTTTTTTTTTTTACCATTGAAAATATTAAGTTTATGTATGAGCCGAGGGGTTGGCTCAACATAAGCCATACCCCTCATCTCCCTGCCTAATGATTAAACGCGTAAGCTTCTATGCAGGGTTGCATATACCCATGCTACAAGTATTACAAGAGTTTCTCCTCGAGTAGAACCACTACATACATGATTGATTACATGTCTCACAAAACATGAACATATACAAACAACTTAGCCATCCAGTTTGATCTTCCAGTTGGCCAGCAGTTTCTTCTTAGCATAGGCAATGTCCATAGCTGCTTTGAACAAATAACTCTTCATAGCATGTTTGCACGGCTTTACGGCTCGAAAACTGATGTCATTCCTGTGCTTTCAAATGGTGTAGACCAAACTGCAAATTAGGAGCTGAATGATGATCCATGTGGTCCTTTTCGTCTTGAGCGCATTGTGTAAGGCCTCTAAGTATCCGATGCAGGAGTCCGCAGCAGGGCCAGCAACAAAGGCACAGGGTACAACGGAGAGGAGGCCTGCAATAGAGGAGCCTACAGTAGAGGGATAGTCTGTAGCAGGGCTGAGGCATACGGCAGAGCGGAGGCGTGCAGTAGAGGTGGGGTCTGTAGTAGAGACATGGTCTATAGCAGAGGCGGGGTCTGCAACAGAGGAAAGGCCTGCAGCAGAGGGAAGGCCTACAGTAGAGACGACGCCTGCAGTAGAGATGGAATTGCCAACAGGGACAAAATTCAAGGCACAATTTTGTCGCCATTCCTGCATCAAAGGGTTAAGAAAGCTGCATGAAAAGAATAAGTGATCATGAGTCTCCACTTCCTTCTTGCAGAAAACACATAGAGCACTATCCAGCAACCCCATTCCCAGACATCGGTCAGGAGTATGAAACCTTTGCCGCACCACTAGCCAAGTAATGAAGGAGTGTCTTGGGATGTTGCCTTGAACCAGATAAGTTTGTGCCAGAATACCTTTGGAGCCCTCTCTCGGAGATGATCCCATGCACGAGCCCATCTTCCTCCCATCACCCCAAAGACAGACATCCGTCTCTCCATGGATAACGGGAAGGAGAGAGCCATGAAGCAGGTCCAGAATAGCTAAAGGTAGCTGCCAGGCTAAGTCCTGAATAAGGGAGTGCTGCGTAGTATCCCTTGGGATTCGAGTGTTGTAGATAAAGGTGTTAGAGACCTTTAAATACAAGGGACCCAAAGAAGACCAAGAATCATACCATAGCTTGATAGATTGCCCGTCCCCAATCTTCCAACTGATTTGTTGCTGAGCCAAGAGCCTAAGCTACAATAACTGCCTCCAGTTCCACAAGACAACCTTTGGGATCTTCATGGACTAGAAGTTGTCATTGCCCACAAGATTAGGATACACCGAGTCATTCCAGTGGTCCTTTCCCTCGAGGCAAGACCCCAATCATGCTTCAACATGAGGGCTTTGTTCCAGGTTAGTAAACGACGAAGGCCAAGTCCTCCTTCCTTCTTGGGGAGACACACAGTACTCCAAGCCACCTTCGCACCCGCTGCACCCAATGATGGTCCCTTCCACAAAAAACCTTCTACATGTGCTTTCGATCCCAAGGAGTACACTCTTAGGCATCAGAAAGACTCCAGTCCAGAATACTTGGATGGATTGCAGCATAGATTTAACAAGTAGTAACCTGCCAACATAAGACAAAATATGATTCGCACAACTGGCAACTCGTTTAGCAACTTTGTCAATCAATGGTCTACAGTATCTGGCCTTCAACCGCGTCTTGGTAAGAGGAATGCCCAAGTATCGTTCTGGTAGAGATTATTTTTCAAATCCCCAAATACGTCGGGCAGAATCTATGATGGAGATATCATCCCCCGCCACAAAAAACTCACTCTTAGAGGTGTTAGGATGCCGACCCGAGTTTGAAGAGAAGAGGTCAACCCCTCCTTGAGCAACTCTATAGATTCCAAGTTCCCCTCCGAGAATAGCAGTACATCATCAGCAAAGAACAGGTGGGATAAGCCGGTTCTCTTGCATCTCCAATGGAATTTGAAGCCCGGTTTGCCAGTCTGAGCATCAAGTATTCTGGAAAATACCTCCATAGCCAAGATGAAGAGATAGGGGCTAATGGGTCACCTTGCCTAAATCCTCTTCCAGCTGAGAAATAACCATGAAGTTCCCCGTTCACATTGACAGAGAACTGGGCACTATATGTGAGCTCCATAATCCAGGATATAAGCTACTGTGGGAATCCAAAATCCCCAAGTGACTGGTCCAGAAACTTCCAACTGAGAGTGTCATAAGCCTTCATCATGTCAACCTTGAAGCCAATCCTCGGGAGGTATGGCTTCAGACGATAATTATGGAGAAGCTCTTGGGCTAGTAGTATGTTATCACTGATCTTTCTGCCTTTCACAAAAGCACCCTGCGAAGGACTAATGAGAAGAGGCAACACATTGGCACGTTGGTTAGTAAGAACATTTGCAATGCACTTATAAATGATGTTGTAGCAGGAGATCGGTCTGAAGTGGGTGATCTATATGGGGTTATCACATTTTGGCACCAAGGCAATGACAGTGGAGTTAGCCTCCTTAAGCATCCTGCCGTTCTGAAAGAACTCCTGGATAGCTAGAATCACATCACCCCAGACTATATCCCAAGCATCAATGAAGAATTCCATCGAGAAGCCATCAGGACCAGGAGACTTGTTCCGAGCAAAGGAGAATAGGGTGTGCTGGATCTCCGCTTCAGTTACCTCGGCAGTAAGCTGGTCCTTGTACTCTTCCGGTACCATCCTCTTCACAAAAGGCATGAGATTAGGAACGGAGTTTGCTTGCGGTTGAGCTTCCATAAAGGAGCTGAAATAATCCACAATGAACTTCTGCAAATGGCCTTCTCCTTAGACTGTGGTCCCTTCGTGGCTAACGAGCTCTGAAATCCGCTTTCTGTTCTCTCTTGCCTTCACATAGTTATGGAAGAACTAGGTGTGGATATCCTCTTCCTGCAACCACTGAACTCTAGATTTCTGCTTATAGAATGACTCCTCCTGTAGACTCAGCTGGGAGAAACTCATGACCGTCTCTCTTTCCCTTTCTACAAGCAGTTCGTCAAAGGGGTTTGCCTCAAGGGTTTGTTGTGCCTTAATCATGTCCTCTCTAGCATCCTGGACCTGTCTGGATATGTCGTGGAAATGCCTTCTATTGAAGTGTCGAAGCCTTAGCTTGATGGATTTCAGCTTCTTGTAGAGCCTGAACATTGCACGCCCATAAACAGGTACCTGCCATGTATCATAAACAACAGGAAGGAAGACCGGAAGTGGTAGTACTTGAACGGCGCCTTAATCTTCTTGCCCTCATCAACACGAATAACTACAGGGGAATGGTCAGAGATCCCGGGGGGGAGAAAGTCTGCTTCAGAGAAATTGAACTCATCCTGTCATTTGGAATTGCACAGAACCCTGTCAATCTTCCTGTACCAAGCATGCTCTCCTTGGCTTCTGTTACTCCATGTGTACCTACAGCCTCTGTATCTAAGGTCATCAAGTGCAGCATTTTCAAGACAAGTTGGGAATGCATCAAACGATGGAAGCCATTTGTTCGTGCCTCCCTATCTCTCAGCCACCTCTTTGATTGAATTGAAGTCCCCAAGAATAATCCATGGAATTCCATCAAATACGTGCCCTTGTCTTCAATGTCCATCCACAGAGATCTTCTCCTAACAAAAGTGTGCTCAGCATAGACACAAGAGATGATGAACTCTCTACCCTATTCATCGTACCGTACTCTCCTATGAATGAATTGGTCTGATGTATAGAAAGGAATAAAGTCAAGGACTTTAGGGTCCCACCCGACTCATAATCTTCCTTTATCAGAGCAAGAATAGTTAGCATAGGATTTCCAGGTTGGAAACATCGAGGCAAAAGTATCCCAGTACTTCTCTTCCTTCACCTTGGTATCCAGGATGACAAACAAGCTCAGCTTCCTCCGTCTCACCAAGTTGCAGACTTCTGCTTTCTTTATTGGGAGTCCTAGACCCCTTATATTCCAAAAACCAACAAACATAAAAATTGTATAGACAGATTGAGTGGTATTGCCAGCCTCATAGGCAAACCACTCTACACGGACTCCTTTACGGAGAACATGACCAAGATCGCATTCGCAAGAATTTGTGTCGAGGTCTGTGCGGATAAAGCCCTCCCTGAAGAGGTCTATGTGAAGATGGGGAGTTCTGTCCTCCCCCTGAAGGTCGACTACCAATGGAAGCCACAGGTCTGCCCAAAATGCCATGTCTTCGGCCATGTGTGTAGGCCACCTACTATTGTAGCCACTGTCATTTCTCCTGACGTCGACAAGGGCAAGAATATCATTGTTTACAGGACACCTACCGATGATGAAGGCTTCACATTGGTACGAAAGAAGAAGAAGACATCAAATGGGATTGTGATTTTAGAGAAGAGCCCGCCAACTACCCCAAAACCGGTTCCAGCGATACTAGGAGAGGACACCAATGGCAATGATGAGAGCTCCAATGTGCTGAGCAGCGACGAATGCGAGGCAAATGAGCAGAGCATGGAGGTCATGGACACAGTTCCAGAGACAACTTTCACTAAAGCAAATTCTTCTGCATCCCAACCAAAGGAAGACGTCGTACTGGACCATGGCCTCACTACCATAGCACCGAAGTCTCTGGGGGCAGCCTCTGACAACACGACTAGTCCTAAAGCGAAAAAGGCCAAGAAGCATAAGACCAAAGCGGGGTCTAGCACTACAGCTTCACATCGAAAGAGGTAGTCTGCACCTCCACGCCCAGAATGCCAAGGGGATATTATGGATCCTCACCTACAGAGGCACCTTATCGTGGGCCTTTCTTGCACATCACCGGCTCCGAGGTCCATTGCTGTAGGATGACGGGCCTTCCAGCAAACAACCACGGTCCGTCCTCCAATATCTTCTGCCTCGTAGCTGCCTCAGGTATGTGGAAGTAATAGAAACCAGACGCATCTGCTATCACTTCCTCCAACCCCAGCTTGCTCCAGGCGCTCGTTAACGATCCTCTCCACGGTCATCACCGGTAATTTCTTCAAGATGAAATAGCCCACCAAATAGTTGCCCTATTTGGTCGTCGCCTCTGCAATAGCCTTCCTATCCAGCGGATTAGAATTCAGCATCGACGCAAAGGTTCGTCCTTGGTCAATGGAACGTTGCATGGCATCAAAGTTTCGAGTCGGAGCATGACTTCGACCTCGACTTTGCTGCCTGAGATGGATAGGTACAGGACGTCGAGACTTATTTCTATCCAAATTCCGAAAATTCAAAGATTTACTGTTCACGTGAACAGTACTTTTGGGCTTGTAATCCTTCCCCTGTTCATGGAGCAAAAGAGTTCTAACACCCTGTTGCTTACGAGCATTTGCAATGACAGGATGTTGCGCATGATATACATGAGTATCATCAACATCATCACGACTACCCTCAACACAAGGGGTCTCGTCAACAACATCACAAACACCATCAATCTCATGGACACCATCCAAAACATCATCAACCTGCACAAACTCAGCACCAAGTAAAAACCCAGAATACTCCTTCGTAGTTTTGTGGAGCACATCAAGATCTACTAGAACTGTAAATTCCTCTCAGGTCTAGCCATTCCCATGTTCTTCTCAGCATCTCTGGCATGGTTATGCAAATTCACAATTTTGCATAACAAATTTCCCTTAGATCCAACTGTTCCCGTGCTCTGTATATTCGTGGACATCTTCGGCACAGTCCCTCTCGTCGACTTCACTGCCAACCCAAGCAGGGGGTTGCATTGAACGAAATTCGTAGCTATGGCACCTCCACCCACAGTAATTTGATGGTGTGAACCCATCGAATTAGGCTTATGCGAAGAGGTGGAAGTTGCAGTTATGTGCGCTCCGTCATCATCTTTGCCCAAGTTTTTTCCCCTTCCGTTACACTCCCAGACCGACGTCGGTAGCCATGGCGCCTCCATCCAGGGAGTTTGGATTGTCCGAAACCATCACAATGGGTTTTTACGAAGTGGAGAAAATCGAAGCTACAGTAGCCTCCATCGCACCTCTTCCCGTCGGTTTCACTCCCAAATTGAGGTTCGGGATGCTTGCATTGTGTCTCCCAGCTATATCGCATACCTCAGTTGAGTTGGCATGGTTCGGGACGAATGGATCTGTGCTTTGCGAACTGCACATTGGAGCTACAGTGACAACGATTTGTTTCTTCGATTTCTTTGTAGCTACTATGTTCAATCCAAGCTCGGGAAAGGTTTCATCACTTTCTCCAATTGTAGGCACTCGTAGCATGGCTAAAATGTAGAAGATTGGTAGGAATTTGTTGGCATATTCAGTGAAAATGGCAAAAAAATGAAAACGATGAACAATACCATACAGTACACTACAGTACCCAACAGTGAATCGCCCCAAGAATCGTCTGATTCTAGAACTCAAGAAATTATTAAATCGTTCACAAAGTTTATTATTACTGCAACCAAATATAATATCATCAACATAGATTTGCACTTAAGAAACAGAGTAGTATCTACTTTACCTCTTTCAAAGTTATTTTCACATAGAAATGTTGAGAGGGTTTCACACAATGCTCTTGGTGTTTTTTTTAATCCATATAAGGCTTTGTCTAACCTATATATAATTTTTGGATATTCAGAGTCTTCAAAGCCTGGAGGTTGTTCAACATACACTTCCTTTTGTAGTTTTCCATTTAGAAATGATCTTTTTATATCCATTTGATAGACTTTAAATCCTTGATATGGAGCATAGGCAAGGAACATTCTTATGGCATCTAATCTTGCTATAGGGGCAAATGTTTCTTCAAAATCTATTCCTTCTTCTTGTGAGTACCTCTTAGCAACTAATCTAGCTTTGTTTCTGATGACTATTCCATTTTCATCAGATTTGTTTCTAAATACCCATTTGCAGCTTACAACTGGATAGTTTATGGGTCTTGCTATCAAATACCATATCTCATTTCTTTGGAACTCATTTAGTTCCTCTTGTATAGCATCTACCTAGTTAGGATTATTTAGAGCTTCACTTATTACCTTTGGTTCTAATTTAGATATGAAGCAAGCAGATAGGCATTATACATTTGTTGCCCTTTTAGTCTCCACACATGCATTTTTATCTCCTATTATGTCATCCTGTGTATGTGCCTTAGTCCATCTTCCTTTGTATTGTTCATTAGTTTTCAATTGTTATTGAGGTTGTTCTTCGGTCTCTATTGTAGTGTCATTGTGTGTAGACGACATTTCCTTATCTGTTGTTTTAATGACCTCTTTTGCAGCCTGTTCATTACATACATATTTCTAATCAAATACATTTGCATTTCTTATAAATTTTTCTGTTTTATCAAATTATACATGAATCGACTCCTCAACAATTTGTGTTTTTTTATTCTAGACTCTAAAAGCTTTGCTGTTTGTAGAATACCTTAAGAAAGTTTCCTCATCTATCTTAGGATCAAATTTCTGTAAATAGCTTTTATCATCATTGTGTATATAGCATATGCATCCAAAAGCATGAAAGTATTTGACACTTGGTGTCTTTTCTTTTCACAATTAGTACGGAGTTTTTATAAAGCTTGTGAATTGTGCATCTATTATGAGTATAGCAAGCTGTATTGACTGCTTCTGCCCAGAAGGTTTTAGATAGGTTTACATCAGAAAGCATTGTCCTAATTGCCTCTATGAGTGTTCTATTTTTCCTCTCAGTCAAACCATTTTGTTGAGGTGTTCTAGGTGCTGAGAAGTTATGTTTAATTCCATGATCATTGCAGTAGACATCTATTCCTGTTTGATCAAATTCAGTGCCATGATCACTTTTAATTATGATAACCTCTATTCCTTTTTCATTTTGAATCTGTCTAAAAAACCTTGTTAGCAGACTATACGTTTCACTCCTTTAATGTAAAAACATTATCGAAGTATATCTGCAATAATCATCTACTATAACTAGATTGTACTTCTTTTTGTTTAAGCTCTCTACCTCAACTGGACAAAAGAGATCCATATGTAATAATTCCAGAATTATAGTTGATTCTGAAGAGTTTAAGGGTTTAAAGCATGCCCTAGTCTAATTTCCTTACTGACATGGTCTGCATAGTTTATCCTTTTTGAAACATTATTTGAGGGGAGTCCTCTTACTAGGTTTTCTGAGGATAATCTGGCTATTGTTTTGAAATTAAGGTGAGCTAATCTTTTGTGCCATAGCTAGTTTGTATCTTCAGCTTCTTTAGTATAGAAACATGTCATTTGTTCTGATTGTGATGAATCAAATTCTACTGCATAAATGTTTCTTTTACTTACTCCTAGTAATTTGACTTCTTGTGTGATTTTATCCTTTACTTGACATGTATCATATGTGAATGACACATCATAATTTTTATCACATAATTGACTAATCGATAGCAGGTTATGTTCTAAGACTTTAACATAAGAAACATCTATAAAGATTAAAGAACCTGTAGCAAGGGTTCCATAACCTTTAGTTGTACATGCTTTTCCTTCTCCAAATATGACAAGGGTCCTTGTTCCATTCTGTAATCTTCAAGGATGGATTTGTTCCCTATCATGTGTCCTGAGCATCCATGTCTAGATACTATATACCCTTTTGTCTTTCCTATATTGAAAACATAGAAACCTTGTACATGGTACCCACTTATATGGGTCCTCATTTGTTAGTTTTTGGAACCCATACTTGAATTATCTTCTTGTGATTATTCTAGCATTCAAAGAACTTGTGGCCAATTTTGCCATAGGTAAAGCAGTAGACATTTGGTCTTGTGCTTATTTGTGGTCTGCTCCACTGTGTCTGCTGTAATTGACATGAGCAGGTGTGTCTCAAGTATGTTTTTCTCCTAGTTGTTCTAGAGATTTTATTCCATGTTGAATAGTTAGGTGCGTGCTGAGCTTCATAACGCCTTTCATTGAATCTTCTTACAAGATTCTTGGCCTTCTACATTTTATGATAGGTTTGTTCTGGTGTTCTCCTCCAGCCCTTTTAGGTTTGAGCAGCAGAGGTCTTACTTTGCATTAAAGATCTCTTTTGCAGACTATTCTTGTTTCTTGGTTCTTTCTGTGCAGTGGAGCTTTTGCTCTTTTGCACACCTGCTGCAGTAGAGGTATTACTTTTCTACATGTCTAATGTAGTTGAGGTCTTCCTCTTTTGCACCATTTTTGTAGTAGTCTGCTTTACTTTCTTGGCAATGACTTTCTTGTCTACATTGTTGTACAACCAGTTATTATATCATAACCCAGTTTTATCATGGGAGGATTCACCTATATTGAGTAATTTTTGCAGACACAAGGTCTTGCCATTCCAAGAATCTACTTGCTTCTGAAGCTCAGTGTTTCCACTACCGCATTGAGAAGTTTCACTTTTTTATTTGGTTCTTTCAGTTCATCTTGAGCATAGATTAGACTATTATTAGTCTCTTTATCTGTTAAGTTGTATTTCTCTTTGAGAATTACAATCTGCTCAAGATTCTCTTTATTTTCCATTAAAAGGGAAAAAAAGTTTTCAAAGGTTTCTTGAAGAGCTTCCTTCAGTTCCTCTATGGTTCCATCTGAATCAAAAAGATCAAATACCTGCTGCTGTCCGTCTTCTCTAGCCATGAGATATAGCTGAGCATTTGATATGATATCTTCATCATCAGAGTTTGTGTCGCTCCATGTCATTGCCGTATAAGCTTTGCCTCTTTCCTTTCTTTCAAAGGTGCCCTTGTTGTGGTCTTGAATTTGGGTGCAGACGAGTCTTGTGTGGTCGCCTGCATTGTGCAGCAAAGTGCCCTGGTTTGCCATAATTATAGCAAACTTCTTTCTCTTCTTCCTTTGTTTTTGAAGGGAAGTTCTTCTTGAAGTTCCTTTTCTTGAAGACTTTTTTGAACTTCTTTCTCATTAGTGTCAGTTCTTCAGATAGACCTTGTTTACTAGCAGATGAGGTGTCACTGGTCTCCTCTTCTGCCATTGATATCAGAACTCTCTCTTGACCTTTGAAGGCCAAGGTCTTCTTTCTTGCATCATCAATTTGCTTCTTTTGCTCAACCTCAAGATTATATGTATACAGTACACCATACAGTTGAGCTAAGGACATCTTCGTTAGATCTCTGGATTCCCTTATGGTTGTGGTCTTTGTGCTCCAGATTTCATCAAGAAATCTCAAAAACTTTAGATTCACTTCCTTGTTTTCGAAAGTCTTTCCCAAAGCTTTGAGATTGTTGATGAGAGCATTGAACCTTTCATAGAAGGTAGTCAGATTCTCATCAGATCTCATTGAGACCAATTCATATTGTTGCATGAGGATATCCTCCTTGTTTTCCCTTATTTCTTTGGTTCCCTCATTCCTTAGTAGTAGAGCTTTCCATGTCTCCTTTGCAGTGGTTGTATGAACCACTATTTCAAACATGTTGTCATCAAGAGATTTGAATATTTGATTTTTAACTTTTCTGTTAACCATCACCAGATCCTAGTCTTATCTGGACCAGAGAGATTTTGGTCTTTGTACTTCTTTTGTTGAATCTTTAGGATCTGGTATCATTGGAACATGAGGTCCATCAAAGATAATGTCTTGCATTCTGTCGTCTATTAAATTGAGATGTGCAAGTATCCTGAGTTTCCACAGGTTGAATTTGTCGAAAAAGCATGTTGGAGGTTCTCCACTGTTAGGACATTTGGGAAACTTTGGTGGTTCCATTGTTCTTCACAAAAAAAAAAACTGTTAGTAACTTCTTTGCAAATAAGATAATGATCTTTTCTTTCCACAAACTATTAAGTCTGGAAGGTCAGGCTCTGATACCAATTGTAAGGTCCAAGATATAACCTAGAGGGGGGTGAATAGGTTAATTCGAGTTTTAACAATTTTATGCAGTGGATTATAACTTTGCATACCACTCTGCTATGCAGACTACTGGGGTAGTCTGCAGCTAATAGTTCAAGGTCTACTTGAGAGACTCCAAATGTTGGAATTTGTCTCTGTTTGGCTGTGAAGGTTGATTTCTAACAATTCTAAATATCGAACAATGAAAGCAAATAATGAGACTCAGTATTTATACTGGTTCAGACACTTGTTATCAATTGATAAACAAGAACTTAGTCCAGTCTTCCCTTTGTGCCATTGCTGCTTTGACTAAAATCTTCTTTCGACTAACTCCAGACCTTTGACCTAACCATCAGCAACCACCTCTGCTGTACCCAGTCTACTGCACCTTATTCTACATATTGTATTGTGAGACCTCGTCTACACCAGTCCCTGCTGCAACCTCATCTGCACACAGATCTGTTGCACATTGATGCATTTTGTGTTGGTCCTCGTCTGCAAGCTCAATCCTAGATCATGAAGACTTTGATGTTTTTTTGTTGCTCAATAATATCTTAGTTTTTTATCCAAAGTCCTTTGTAGTAATCTGCATCTGGTGGCTCATCTGTTCTTCATCATCATCAGCTGTCTACTCTCGAGCATCCAACCTAGAGTACAACTACCTACTTTACTTCTGGCCTAAACACACTAACTATATTATGACTAATACATCTCAGATTTTGTTATATCAATTTCTATGCAATTGGAGGGATTACACATTCCTATCAATGACGTTGCTTCCAACGACATGGATCATCGTCTGGACGAGGTGGAAATCATGGCAGATCCCTCCTAGCCTTGGCCTGGCATGTGGAAGCGGGATTTTGGCTCATCTGCCTCGTAAGAATAGTAATTTGTGCCTCTATCCTATGTAACTCCATGTGATGTCTCTGAGTGAGGACCTCTTGTTGTAGGCTCTAATGCTGGTTTAATGACACTCCGAATCCACGTGCAGCTTGTGATTACATCCGAAAGATAACAAAGAGCCGACTCTTCGGATAGAATTAGGTCGTAGCTGAGCCAATTCCACATACCCTCCCTTTCGACTTTTCAACCACGTCGATATTGGCCTGGGACGTAGCAGCTACAAGCTGCTGCTGGGAGACATCAGGATCCATGTACTCTTCAATTTGCGACTCAGGGATTTAGCTGAGTCACTCATAAAATTGATGCTGTAATTATTAATGGAATCATTTATTACGGAAAAAATTTGATGATTTTACAAAAAAAAAAATAAATACAAAAAAACCCCGAAACTATGTAACCGTCTTGTCAACCATGAGAATGTCGGCGAGTGACTTCCTAGCCAATATGTTGTCCACAATACTAGGAGTAGTGGCTGTTTATAGGTCTCCACAAAACCTCATACTGCGTGGCTTTCCTCTTCAAACTAGTCTCCTTGATAGATTAATATTTAGATTAATTGAAATTTGAAACTAATATATATTGGACAAATATAATTGAGGTCAAAATGAATTAATAATATTGGACAAACTGTTTAAAGTTTTACCATCCTCTTCGCAACAATGATGGAAGAGGCACTGCCCTGCTCGTGCTTCACCTTTCCTTTGTTACTGTTCGCAGCATTGATATGATATCTCTCCTGAATCTTTACTTATTCTTGGCACAGCCTAGTACCAATCGTGTTCCAGCTACATAATCTTGATCAGTGCCTTGAAGACATCTCGCATGCGGACAGGTAACTTCTCCTTCCAAGATGCAAATACTTGGGCATCTAAGGATCCTAAATAAACAAAATCTACAAATTATAAAATGAAAAATGAATTACGATAGATGGACAAATTTAATTAAATGAAAACAAAATATAAATAAAACGTTCATATTGAGAAATATCCAAACATCCGATCTCGTACAGCAAGGGGGACCTCAAAGAAGTTCATCCACGACTCTTCATCGAATGCCTGGAAGGATGAAGCAGTCCCATGGGCCACGTCCCGGTGATAAAACCTATAAATAAACAATAACACCTGGAAATAAGCTCAGGAAAAATAGAAAAATTCTATGATATACATATGGTATACATGAAATTTGAATCTAAATGAAAACTATACAAATTTGTATCTGGATGTTGAGACTGTCAGAATCAGGATCTGCATGAGATGCATGAGATGTAAGAGATACACGAGAATCACCGTTAGAGAGCTATGCAGATGAAGAAATACGTAGGGATGGGGCTGCTGGATGATCATCGCCGTGTAAACCGACCATGATATCAAACTGGTCTGCCTCTGGGAGTCGCCCTAGAAGTGATCTTTATACTCATATCTACTGGGCGATCAACGCTAGGATCACTACCTCGACCACTATTCCTCCTTCCACGAGAGCATGCACGTCTACCTCTAGATGCTTTGGATGACATCTAGAAAGAGGAATTATTCTTAGTGAAACCAAAAGATCGACTCAAAGTTTAATTAGTTCATCATTGGTCCAATCTTTGCATTTATATTGAAATTAATTCATTTATCTTAATTACTTAACCAAATTTAAGTTATTACAGAAACCTTCATTCCTCTTCCTCGTCATCCTCCTCTTCGTCCTTATCTACCTCCTCCGTGTCTTCTTCAATTTTTTCCTCCTCCTCTTCTTCTTCGTCTTCTTCTCCATCCATCTCATCATCATCATTCTCGTATGCTACCTCCTGTAATTGCTCAAGAATGGGTGGACTGTCATTCAACTCTTCTTGAAAAGCTTCCTCCACTACTTTAGAAGCATCAATTGTTGACCGCGATTTCATTTTGAACACAACCCACCATTTTGATTGTCGTGGTGCGTATCCCGGATACGGAGCGTAATACACCTGAATTGCTTGAGTCGTGAGTACAAAAGGATCATAGAGATCTCTATATCGCATTGTCCTATCAATATCAACAATCCAATAACTACGATGCGTAATCACAAGATATAGCCAAACCATTCAAACTTGAAGAGAACTTTGATAGGAATGTGCAATCTCTTCAATTATATACAAATTGGTGAACAAAACATAGAAGTATTAGCCATGATGTTGTTAGTGTGCTTAAGGCTAGACATCAAGTAGGTAGTTGCAATCTAGGTCAGATGCTGTAGAGCAGATGACCGCAGATGACGAGCATCGTGTGGGCCATCAGATGCAGACTACTACATAGGATTTTAGCTAAGTAACCAAGACATGCCTGGGCAACAAAAGACCTGCAATGCTTTAGGATATAGGATTGGACTTGTAAACGTGGACCAACATAGCAATGCATGAAGTGCAGCAGATCTGGGTGCAGATGAGTTTGCAGCAGGACTAGGTGCAAACGAGGTCTCACAGTACTGAGTGTAGACTAAGGTATAGCAGATTGAGTGCAGCAGACATGGTTGCTGGGGTTTGGGTCAAAGGTCTAAGGTCCAGTCAAATTGAAGATTTGGGGTTGACAATGTGACAGTACGAGAATCTGAAGTAGGTGAGCTGCCAACATCAGTTGGGGTACACATGTGACAAGCTGTCACATCAGATACTGTACATAGTCATGGGTTCATTCCTTGAGCCTATAAAAGAGGATCGTTTATATTGTGTTTTTTACTTGCTTTCATTGCTTGATATATTTAGAACTGTTAGAAACTGATCATCACAGCCAAACAGAGACAAACTTATAAAGTTTGAAGTCTCTACTGTAGACCACTAAGTCTCTGGTGCAGACTAACTGAGTAGCCTGCATAGAACAGTTAGCTTCAAAGAAGTTAAATCCGCTGCATAAATTGAAATATGTTTTAATCAACCTATTAACCCCCCTTTAGGTTGAATCTTTGGACCTAACAATGGGTATCAGCCTGACTTTCCAGACCTAACAGTTTTGAAAAGAAAATGTCATTTTTTTTAATTTGTAAAGAAGTTACTAACAGTTTATTTTTACAAAGAAAATATGGCTCCACCAAAGCTGCCTAAATGTCCCAACAGCGGAGAGTCACCAACATGCTCGTTTGACAAGTTCAATCATTGGAAGCTATGGATGCTTACATATCTTAACTCAATTGATGAAATAATGCAAGACATCATCACTGATGGACCACACATTCCAAAGATGTCAGATCCACTAGATGCAACCAATGACGTAAACAAACCAAAATCTCTATGGTCAAGAGAAGACTGGGATCTGGTGCTGGTAGATAGAAGAGCAAGGAACCAAATATTCAAAACCCTTGATGCCAATATGTTTGAGATTGTGGTTGATACAACCACTGCAAAGGAAGCATGAGACGCTCTATTCCTCAGGAATAAAGAGACAAATGAAATAAGGGAGAATAAGAAGATGTCTTGATGTAGCAGTACGACTGGGTCTCAATAAAATCAGATGAAAATTTGATCAACTTTTATGAAAGGTTTAATATTCTCATCAACAATCTCAAAACCTTGGAAAAGACTTTCGACTTTATGGAAGTCAACGTAAAGTTTATGAGATTACTTGGAGAAATCTGAGTAACAAAAGCAACAGAAATAAGAGAATCCAGAGATCTTGCCAAGATGTCTCTAGCACAATTATATGGTGTGCTGCACACTTATAATCTAGAAGTTGAACAGAAGAAACAAATAGATGATGTCAGGAAGAAAACTCTAGCTTTTAGAAGTCAATGGAAGAGGAGGATACCAGTGACGCCTCATCTGCAAGTGAACAAGGACTATCTAAAGAACTTGCACTCATGGAAAAGAAGTTTAAGAATCTATTCAAAAAGAGGAATCTGAAGAAGAACTTCCCCACACAGACAAAAAAAGCAGAGAAGGAAGTCTGCTATAACTGTGGCAAGGCATGATACTTTGCTGCATAATGCAGACGACCCACACAAGAATCATCTGCACAAAAATACAAGAAGGATTACAACAAAGGCAAACCCTGGAAGAAAATAAAGAAGCAAGGCCTATGCTGCAAAGACATGGAGTGATACACACTCTAATGATGAAAAGGAAATCTCAAATACACAGATCTGTCTCATGGTTAGAAATGAAGAAAAACAACAGGTATTTGACTCTTCTAACTCAGATGCTACCTTACAGGAATTGAAGGAGGCACTTCAAGAAACCTCTGAGAGCTTTATTTCCCTTTCAAGGGAAAATAAAGAAAATCTTGAGCTTATTTCAAATCTCAAAGAGAAATGCAATCGAGCGTATAAAGAGACAAATAGCAACCTATTCAATGCTCAAGATGAACTAAAGGAAGCAAATGAAAATGTGAAGCTTCTCAACGCAGTAGTGGAAATACTCACATTGAGTATTACCGAGCTTCAAAAGCAGGTAGATGCATGGAACGGAAAGACACTGTGTTAGTAGAAAATGCTCAATACAGGTCAATCCTCCCATGATAAAACAGGGTTAGGTTATAATGACTCGTTGAAAAAGTCATTACTAATAAGAAGAAAGCGGAGTCGACTACTGTAAAAATCTTGCATAAGGGGAATACCTCTACTGCACTAGGTGAGCATAAGAGCAAAATCTCTACTATACAGTCAGTACAGAAAAGTAAGATTAGTTTGTAGTAGAGATCTCTACTAGAACAGAAAAATAAGAACCCTACTACTCAAAGTGGTTGAAAGAAGACCATTAACACGAGCTGATGTAAAGTACCATAAGGTGCACGAGGACATGAATCCTAAGAAAAGGTTCAATGAAAGACCTTATGAGTTTCAGTATGCACCTAACTACTCGGTATGGAACACATCTCCAAAACAACATGGAGAAGGCCACACTTGTAAAATATTGGCGTTCTACTACCGACGCCAATATTTTGACCAAGGCTTTAGCCCGAGCTCAATTTCTTATCTGTCTCGCAAGTTGGGGATATTCGATTTGGATAGCCCAACTTGAGGAGGTATGTGTAGGATGGATTTTTATGGAATAACATTGCCAAAGGTGATTTATTATTGAGAATTTTGGTATCAAACGATTAATAAAGTGGGCAACAGTGAGGATACACTCTGCCTATTTTTTAGAGACTATAAAGGAGAAATTTTTCTGAACAAAAATTACTTTACACTCTCATATACTCTCTCTCTCTAAAAGCGTTCCAACTCTCTCTCTCTAATCTTGAAACCCTCTACTGCAATCAAGAACTGAAAACCCTAGCTTTCGATTCTCTCAAAATCACCTTTGAAACTCAAAGATCTTTAACAAACACTCTTCGAAATGGCCAACACTCCATCAAACATCTTTAAGAAGAGCTCCAAATCTGATTTATCAAGTCCATCAAGAAAGATCGAACTTCAAACTGGGGTGGTGTTCAACTTCAACACACTATAAAATAAATCAGATGAAGTAAAGGAAGTAACGGATATAAGTCAAGAAGCCGAACTCAAGTACTTCTGCGAAGGAACTAGCAGAATCTTTGAAGAAGAAGTACTTGATTTCATCAACAAAGCCAAAGTCACGGACAACTTGCAGTTAATCTCTTATACCTCTATTGCAACGAAGGTTGCAATCTACATCAAAGCTGACGACTTTGCTCAATCTTTCAACCTATCAAACGAAGGGCCGAAGATAATTCCACCTGAAATTGTGACAACGGGGAGGCATGACATGCTTCCAGAAAATTAGTGGAATGAAGGAATAAGAACAATGAAGAAGTTCTTATCCAAACAGCACAAAATGCTGGCTGATATCGTCAAGAAGGTCATTCTCTCACAAGACTTCAGTAAAGATCATATTACCACTGATCGGCAAGAGATCATATATGCAATCCTTACAAAGTATGAAGTCAATTTCGCAGGATTGCTCATGCATCAGCTTGCCAAAGCTGTGCAATCAAAACAACCATTGTCTGGAAGGATGATCAATATCTTTCTTCAACTGAAGTTGAAGCTCTTTGATAAGGAGGGAAGGCCATGGATAATGGCCAAGCAGATAGATGTCAAAAAGATAGGCAAACAGCCTATTGGATTGACAAAGAAGACTGTCCCTGGTTAGACTACCATCAAACCTGCAGACCAGTCACAACCATCTGCAAGTGTGTAGACCAGGAGAAAGTTTATCGAGCAATCTCCCAAGTCAACCATAAAGACCAGAAGGAGGGCTGCAGACCCCTCACCAAAGGTAGTTGTGCAGACCATTGTAGCAGTTTCGATGACAAGAAGAGAACAAGCCAACAACGCTCAACCAATCAGGATAAAGAAGCTGAGGGATACTAAGAGAAAGCTCATTTTGCAGACCTCAGATGAGGAGATAATCTCAGATCTTCCAGTTGCAGGGTCAACTGACATGGAGGTAGATGCATAATCTTTCCTAGTGTAGACTAGGACAATTACTGGAGCTTCATCCTCAAAGACACTGCCTCCAAAGGCACGTGAGTTAGCTGCAATTCATGATACCAATTTGGCAATGGAATTTCTAAAGGCTAGAGCAGACGAGCATCTTCAAAACATCATCCTTGAAGCTCAAAAGAACTATCAAGAGGTCAGAGAAGGACCTCGAGCTCAATTGAGGTAAGAGCTTATTAATCAAGGATACTCACATGATGAAATAAGATAAATAGAAGCAAACCTCAACGAACTGCAGAGGGTAGAACAAATTCAGCCCATCGCTACTACAAGGTCACTCGCTATTAGGTCACCTGTAGTGGAGGTAACCACTACAACAATTATACCATTCTCTAGCAGTGGAATGAATCTCTCCACAGTTACAGAAGGTCGTCCATCAACTGCAGGAGAGGTATAGTCAACCATGACAACAACAGAGGTAAGACCTCTCCAGAGAAGGTCATAGATAAAGTCTTGCATACAGTACGAAATATAAAAACAAGCTCAACTCCTCAAGACCAGAACAGCAGAAACAACCTCTTCACTACTTAGCAAGAAGAAGCAAGCTGAGCAGCAGCTGAAAGAATAAAGAGAAGGCATGATTCAAGAGTTTGTGGCTCAACACAAACTTCCAATCAAGAGGCCAACAAAGACTGAAAGGTAAACATGATCTTCCAGACCAGTATTAGTCCCCTTAAGACCTAAGACTCTTTATAGAGTCAATCCAAATGGATCCCATACCTTAATTGGAGAATCTGGCAGGATAACAGAAGCAGAAGCCATATAACTAGCTCAATTGCAGAAGAAGATAGCTAGTAGGTCAACAAGACCAAAGGAGGCACACATCCTTCTCAATGGCACACTGGAATTCAAGGACTCTACCTTGAAAACAACCAGGCTGAGACATGCAATACTCAGGCCAATTGAGTTTGTAAACACTCCTGCAAATAAAGCTGAGCTCAAGAAGCTCTTCACAAAGCATGTACTTACTGCAATCGAGGAAATATATGATTATCTCTCAAGACCTGAATTTTGGAGAACAACAACCATTAGGTGATAATGGCAATGATGGTGGTGATCAACCACAACCTAATGCACATGATGATGATGATGATATCATTGATCAAGTTACAAAGGAAGGTGTCCAGGAACAAACTACCTTACCAAAGACCACTGCAGAAGAGTCTCCTGTAGTAGACTAAGACTCTGAGGAACCAGCAGAAGAGCAACCTGCAGAAGAAGAAGAAGCTCTCACTGAGTCTCAAGCTGAAGGATACGAAACAGAAGAATCTACAGCAGAGTCATAAGTAGTGATAGCTCTTGCAGCTGAAGACCAAGGAGCTGAGGTTCAAGCAACAGAACCTACTGAGGTAGAACAATATGTAGCAGAAGAAACTATAGAGGAAGAACCATCTTTGTCAAAGTCTTCTGCAGCTGAACAAACTATAGAGGAACTTCTTGAGATAGAAGCAGAGGAAGAACAAGAAGAGGAACTGCCCATAGTGGTAGATCTAATAATAGCCACAACCACAGCGGGTTGGGATGTATCCCTACTGAATATTGCAGCTAAGATAAAAGATGCAAACGAGCTCCTATAAGTTACAGCTGAGACAAAATAATCAACACCAACACGTCTGGCATTACATAATCTATCAAATCTGCTGTTCACACCACCTTCCTCATTTGGAAAGGTGCAAACACAAGTAGATCCACCCTCCATAGGAGTTATACAAGGAATGCCAAGCAGTAATGCCTCTGAAACTCCGACAACTCCTCCATATACAGTCAAGGCAGTAAAGGAAGCATTTTGTGATGGTGTTAAAATTATTTTAGTGCAACCAAGGCCACCTACAGAAAAGACACACTCCTCTCCTTCAGAAGACACTACAAGCTATAGACTGGGCAGATTAGATCAAGAACTATACAACATACGTGAGTGGAACAAAGAACCACTTCATGAGTTGCTTGACACCCTACAGCCGATAGCAGAAAAGTTTGAACATGAAAGGGAAATCAGAACTCAAGGCTTTGAGGATCTTCGAGCATCCCTTGACAAACAGACAGTAGGGATAATATACCAGATGCAAAGAGCCAATGCTCTCAACCTTCAACAATACCGACTGAGCTCCTCAAATCTCAACAGATTCAAAGGCCAACATAAGTTAATCTAAGGAAATTACACAAGGTTCTACACACAACTCAACAATAGCTTGGTGAGACCATATGCATCAATGACACCAAGTTTGGACTCCTTGAAACCAAACTTGAAGTAGTTCAGAAGATCATATTCTTTGAACTTCAAGCTATGCAAACTGCCATTGAATCTCTCACCTCCACCTTAAATGCAAACAAAAAGGGGGAGAAGCAAGCTGTAGAAGAACCACAAAGGACTTCTACAGTAGAGCAGCAGAAGACCCTAGCTGAGACTCAGGATGAGAAATCTTTTGCAACCAAGAGGAGACATTCCTCTAACAGAGAAAGGACTACTAAAAGACACAGACATCATGGAGAACAGTCTCATGACTAACACAGACGACACAGAGAGTCAGAAGAAAGATCTCGAAAGCGTAGAAAAGAATCAAAGGAAGAACGCAGGCACAAGCACAGGAAAGGAAAGGAGCATCAAAGGTAAGTTTAAAATCTCTACTCCTCTTTCTCTTTTATATATTTATGTTTTTGGTGAGTTAAACGAAAAAAAAAATGTAATGTTTAAGTTAGAAAAGTTGTAAACTTGTTGTTTTACATAGGAGTTTTTGTTAGCATCAATTTAGGGGGAGATTGACAGAAATGAGCAATCCCTCAAATTGTATAGAAATTGATGTAACAAATATGAGATGTATTAATCATAATGTAGTTAGGTTGTTTAGACTAGAAGTCAAGTAGGTAGTTATAGTCTAGGTTGGATGCTAGAGAGGAGACGGCTGCAAATGATGAAGATTAGATGAGCCACCAGGTGCAGACTACTACAAAGGATTTTGGCTAAACAACTAAGACATTGATGAGCAACAAAAGAACGTCAAAGTCTTCAGGATCTAGGAATTGTGCTTGTAGATGAGGACCAAGATAGAATACATCAATATGCAGTAGATTTGGGTGCAGACTAGGTTGTAGCAGGGACTGGTACAGACAAGGTCTCACAGTACAGTATGCAGACTAAGGTACAACAGTCTGGGTGTAGCTGAGGTGGTTGCTGATAGTTGGGCCAAAGGTCTGGAGTCGGTCAAATGAAGATTTGAGTTAAAGCAGCAATGGCACAAACTCTAGAGTTAATGGACTACCAGCATCAGAAACGAGATGGTGGGGGACACGAGTGGCAAAGTGTCAACATCAGAAAGAGTGTCATGCTGCGTAGGTTTGTTTCCTGAGCCTATAAAAGGAAACCGATGAAGCTCTTTGAGAAAGGTAGTTGAATAAGGTTGAAAGGAAATAGTGGAAAGCAATCAACCTTCAAAGATTACTCAAGAGAGCTAAATAGTTAAAGAGAGTAAAGAGAGTTCACTAATCTATAGAAGAATAGTATTTGCAGCAAAGTTTAAGATACTGAATTTGTGTAAAGATCGTGGGTCTTCATATTTTGAACAAGTTGTTTAGCTTGTAAAAAGAAGTTTTCTTGTAAGCTACAAACAAGAAGATAGTGATACTTACCTCTTGGCTTGACTACACTAGTCATCAAGGGAAGACTCGACTAAGCTCTCGTTTATCAATTTAAATCGAGTGTCTGAACCATTTTAAATACTGTGTGCCTTACTTGCTTTTATTACTTGATATTTAGAACTATTAGAAACTAATCATCACAGTCAAACAAAGACGAACTTTAAAAGTGTAAAGTCTCTGCTGCAGACTACCAGTGTTAACTATAGACTACCTAAGTGGTCTGCATAGAACAGTGATCTGAAATTTTTAGACCATTATTCACCCTGTATAATTTTTAGATTCAACCTATTCACCCCCATCTAGGTTTAATCTTGGGCCTTACAATTGGTATCAGAGCCTGACTTTTCAGACTTAACAATTTTTGGAAAGAAAATGTCATTATCTTATTTGCAAAAGAAGTTATTGACAGCTTTTTCTATAATGAAAAATGGCTACACCAAAGCTTCCAAAGTGTCCAAATAGTGAAGAGCCTCCAGCGTGTTCGTTTGACAAATTCAATCATTGGAAGCTGAGGATGCTTGTATATCTTGATTCAATAGATGGGAGAATGCAAGATATCTTCTTGTTTTTAGCTTACAAGAAAACTTCTTTTTATAAGCTATCTACCTTGTACAAAAGAAGAAGAACTTAGATCTCTACACAGATCCAATCTACTGCACTCTGTTGTAAATTATGTTCTTCTGCAGACTAGTGAAACTCCCTTTACTGTATTCTTCACGAATTAGCTCTCTTGAGTAATCTAAGGTTTCTGATGTGACACCTTGTCACGTGTGTCCCCAACATGATGTTGACAAATCACCTAATTTAGATTCTTGTATTGTTGCTATCTATACCTCTAATCTTCGTTTGACTAACTCTAGACATTTGTCCCCACCCTAGAAACCATCTCTGCAGCACTCCAATCTGCTGCAACCTCCAGTCTGCATCTAGGATTGTGAGACCTAGTCTGTACCCTGCAACCCAGGTCTTCACTAAGTCCATGCTGTCACCTTAGTCTACACCCAGAACTGATGCACTTCATGCTTTTCTTTGTTGGTCCTCGTGTGCAAGCTTAATCCCAGATCCTGAAATATTTGTAGGTCTTTTATTGCCCATACATGCCTTAGTTACTTAGTCAAAATCCTCTGTTGTAGTTTACATATGGTGGCTCACAAGATACCCATCATCTGCAGCTATCTGCTCTCCAGCATCCAACCTAGATTGCTACTACCTACTTGATTTCTAGCCTAAGCATACTAACAATATTATCACTAATACTTCTCAGTTTTGTTCCATCAATTTCTATACAATTTGAGGGATTGCACATTCCTATCAGTATTTATCCTATACCTCATGCTTGGTCATGATGGAATGAGCCTTGGATCATTGCTTCCTTCTGAGGCTTGCCCAGTATTTCATCAGTCTTGGCTCTGTGTTCCAGAACCTTTTCTTGTATGGCTAGGACAGTCTGTAGCGATTTTATGATCTCTTTCTGTTTTGAAGATTGTGTGGTTGTGGTTCTTGTTGTGTCCCATGTTTTTGATGCAGTTGTAGACTGATCAGTTTCAATCACAGCCAATTCCATTCCTATATTAGAGATAGGAATGATTGTTGTTGTGAATGCCTAAGTTGCAACAATCCTTATTGTCAATATACTTGTAGTAGAGGTGCTATGTGGTTGCTCAGTTTGCATCATTCTAAGCTTGGCTTCCATCTCCTTTCTTGTGTAGCCTTGTGCACCTAGCTTTTGTCTGAGCTATGCTTGTGCACCTAGTCATTTTTGAGTGAAATCAAAGAGAATTTTCAAGTTTTTGAAAGTGAGGTTTCAGAATTGGCAAACTAGGTTGTGTAGTAGAGCGTAAGAGAGAGAAAGAATATTAGAATTCTTAGAGTGAGAGAGTAAAAATATTTTTGGTTGAAATGTTTTTCAAATTTATGCTCTTTGAAAAAGTTATTGTTGCCATTTAACAACTAGCCGTTGGGGAGAGTCAGTCACTAATTTGATTGTTGTGGAATTTTAGGTAATCAGTT
Source organism: Drosera capensis (assembly GCA_001925005.1). Taxonomy (NCBI): domain Eukaryota; kingdom Viridiplantae; phylum Streptophyta; class Magnoliopsida; order Caryophyllales; family Droseraceae; genus Drosera; species Drosera capensis. The sequence continues at coordinate 14,973 of LIEC01012639.1, read as the reverse complement.
TTAAAATATTTTTTCTTTCTAAAAATAGAAATGCAGTAGGGCAAGAATAATATTGTTATGCATTCCACATGTGTAGTAGAGAATTTTGGTCATTTTAGTGTTAAATTAGTCATACCCAATTAACCTCAAAATTGAATAAATTTGCTCTCATCAAGAGTCTTTGTAAAAATGTTTACAAATTTTTCTTTTTTAATATATTCCAATTTAACTTGATCTATTTGCACATGATCTATGATAAAATGATATCTGACATCAGTATGCTTGATCCTGGTATGAAAAACTAGATTTTCTAAGTTGCCTTTGCAAACGTGTTGTCACAAAATATTGGAGTTTTAGAGAACATTATATCATAGTTTACAAGTTGAGATCCATACTACTTTTGCAGAATAGCTTTTTACAGCTATGTATTCTGTTTCTACAGTAGAGGTTGACACTATGGTTTGCTTCTTGCTGAACCATGAAATCAGTCTTGCACCAAGAAATTAACGTGATCCACTTGTGCTTTTCCTGTCAACTCTACAACATGCAAAGTCTACATCTAAATAACCTATTAGTGTAAAATTTGATTCCTCATAATACCATACACCAAGATCTGGAATTCCTTTGAGATATCTAAAGATTCTCTTTATTGCATTATAATGGGATTCTTTGGGATCAGATTGATATCTTGCACATACGAAGACTGAGTACTAGATGTCCGGCCTGTTTGCAATAAGGTATAAAAGTGAGGCTATTATTCCTTTATACATTATTTGGTTTATTTCTTTTTCACTCTCATCCTTATTAATTTTTATGGGGTGAATAGGTTGATTCAAAAATATTTGAATTTATGCAGCGGATTTAACTTCTTGGAAGTTAACTGTTCTATGTAGACTACCTCAGTAGTTTGCAGCAGAGACTTAGTGGTCTGCAACAGAGACTTTAAATTTTATAAGTTTGTCTCTGTTTGCCTGTGATGATCATATATCTCAAGCAATAAGTAAAGAACATAATATTTATACTGATTCAGACACTCGTTATCAATTGATAAACGAGAGCTTAGTCCAGTCTTCCCTTGGTGACCAGTTTAGTCAAGCCAAGAGGTGACGTCATTATCTTCTTGTTTACGGCTTACAAGATAACCTTTTTTTACAAGTTGGCTAACTTATACAAAAGATGAAGAACCTAGATCTTTACATAGATCCAATCAACTGGACTCTGCTACAAGTTCTGTTCTTCTCAACAAACTAATGAACTCTCTTTAGTGTTTACTCTCATTCAGCTCACTTGAGTAATCTTTGAATCTCTAATTGTTTTTGCACGCTTGCTTTTCAATCACTCGTTCAACAACCTTACTCTATGAGCTTCAATGATCCCTTTTTATAGGCTTAGGAAATGAACTCGTGACCATGTATAGTATGTGTGCCCTAAATAATGTTAACAGCTCACCCACTTCAGATTCTCGTGCTGTCACATTCTGAAACCCCCCAAATCTTCGATTTGATTGGACCTCAGACCTTTGACCCAAACCCCAACAACCATCTCTACTGCACCTTAGTCTGCACTCAGTACTGTGAGATCTTGTATTTATATTTTGTTGTTGAGCGACGGATCCATCACAAATGTTTTCAAATTGGGAAACCACAAATTGTTAAGTTCAAAATTTTAAAACTTCGAAAATTTAAATTTTTTTAATATATAGTGTTTCGCAACAGAATCCATCACGCATTACATTTTTCGAATTATTTTTTTGTTTATAATGTAAATATTGTTTCAATCTACGATGATACGTTTAAGTATATTACATAAAAATAACATAATTTGCTAATATTAATATTTTTTTTCATTAGAACGAAACAATATTTTGTTAACATTAGAGTTTGATATATTCGTAATTGCTTATAACACTTAAAATAAATCAAAACTTAAAAAAGTAAAGAAAAACAAAAATTTGGGAATATCTCATTACGTTGTTGTTGTTTAACGCAGTGGATATATTATGAACTCGTACCAAGGTTAGGATCTTGGGTTTAGTGTTAGGTTTAATTATTTATAGGTCAATGTCTCGAGACTGATCTGTAGCAAACTGGATGTTTTTGCGACGGATCCGTCTCAGGAACTGTTAATCTTGCGACGGATTCCGTCATGAATGACAGTTTTCGAATTTTTTTTTTCTGTGTTTATGGTCACTCATTTTTTTTCCATATACAATGATACATTTAAGTTTGTTACATCAAAATAAAATTATTTTTTATTATTAATTTTTTTTCATTAGAACGAAACTATATTTTATTAACATTATATTAATTACTACTCATAACACATAAAATAAATCAAAACTTAAAAAAATAAAGAAAACCTATTATTTGGGAATATATTATTACGTTGATGTTATTAAACACAATGGATATCTTATGAACTCGTTCCAAGGTTAGGATCGAGGGTTTAGGGTTAGACTTAATCATTTACAGGTCAATGTCTAGAAACGGATCTGTAGCAAACTGGATGTTTTGTTTACGGATCCATCTCAAGAATTGTTAACCTTGCGATGGATTACGCCGCGATCGACATTTTTCGAATATTGTTTTTCTATGTTTATGGTCACTTACTTTTTTTTCCAAACAGAAGGACACGTTCAAGTTTACTACCTCAAAAAAAAATTTTATTATTACGTTGATGTTGATATTATTACGTTGATATTGTTAAACACAATTGATATTTTATGAACTCGTTCCAAGGTTAGGATCTAGGGTTTAGGGTTAGATTTAATTATTTACGGGTAAATGTCTGGAGATGGATCGATAGCAACTGGATGTTTTTGCGACGGATTACATCACGATCATCACTTTTTTTCCAAACACAATGATACGTTCAAGTTTGTTACATCAAAATAAAATAATTTTATTATTACGTTGATGTTGATATTATTACGTTTATATTGTTAAACGCAATTGATATCTTATGAACTCATTCCAAGGTTAGGATCTATGGTTTAGGGTTACGTTTAATCATTTACACGTCAATTGATATCTTGTGAACTTGCGACGGATTCTGTCGCGATCGATATTTTCCGAATATTTGTTTTCTGTGTTTATGGTCACTCACTTTTTTTCCTTGATACGTTTAAGTTTGTTACATCAAAATAAAATAATTTGTTAATATTAAATTTTTTTTCATTAGAATGAAAGTATATTTTGTTAACATTAGAGTTTTATATATTAGTTATTACTTATAACACATAAAATAAATCAAAACATAGAAAAGTAGAGAAAACCTATTATTCGGGAATATCTTACTACGTTGTTTTTAAACGCAATGGATATCTTTAATTCAAGTTAGTTTGAAATATATAATCAAAATTTTAAAAATAAATGATGATTTCGCTACGGATCCAAAGCAATATAGATGTTTTGCAACGGATTCCGTAGCAAATTATATGTATCAATGACGGATTTGTAGCAACTTTGATATTTTTTTAAAGTATGTGACGGAATCCGTCGTAATAGTTTCTAACCCAAATTCACAAAATCCTTCAAATATCTTCAAAAATTTCAGGCCTAGTTTTTTTTACGACGGATTCCGTCGTAATAAATTACATTATTGCGACGAAGCCCTCCCAAGTTCCAGTTTAACCTAGCTAGCAGATCCTCGTTTTGACCATTTCATATTCACCAAAGTTTTTACAAGCTGCCACCTCAGTCCCTCCCCTCCTCGTCGGAGAACCAGCCTCCACCACCGATAACCACCACAGCCTCCTCTGCTCTCTCTTTCGCTCCCTCCAACGCCACGACGCCGTCGTCTTGGCCGAGAGGTTCTACTGCCACACGTGCTCTCTTCCTCGCTCCCTCCCCAGCGCCACCTTCGCAGACAACTACAGACACAGGTGCCGCCAGATTAAGTATGTCGTTCCTCTCTTCAATTCCTTTTCGTTCAGAAACATTATAGCCTGAACTGTTAGCCGAGATCGAGCTGGTGTTGCATGGAGACACAATAAGATTTGGTGAAAAATCTCTCATTTTTTGGTTTTTTTTTCATCTTATTGTTCTGTAGTACAATTCTACATAATCGCTCCCTTCCCCGCCATGAAGCCGCCGTCATCGAGAGGTTCTAATGCCGTACGTGCTCTTTTCCTCGCTCCCTCCCCGCCCCAACGCCACCTCAATAGACACAGGTGCCGCCAGATTAAGCCTGTCGCTCCTCTCTTCAATTCCTTTCCGTTCAGAAAAATTACAGCCCGAACTGTTGGCCGAAATCGAGTTGGCATCGAAATACAATAAGATTTGGTGGGAAATCTCCCGTTTTTTTTTTCTTCTTATTGTTCTGCAGTACAATTCTACACAATCTATGCTGCTTAAAGGCATAGGAGGCCTAAAAAAAATGGTACGATGTGCTACTTTTCCTGGTGTGCCTATCAACAGTGCAAGACATGCTTTACAAACAGTGCAAGCGTGATCTCTGATCAAAGATTACAGCTCATATTCTCCCCTCCCCCCCTAATCTTGACATGGCTCTAGATCACTAACACTCATCAAGTGACGCATAGTAGTTAGCTTAACACCAGACAATGCCTTTGTTAGTGCATCAGCTTGCTATTCTCCGATGCTCAAGAACTCTATCATAATCTACCCCTTTTTCACACATTCTCTTATGAAGTAATACCTTATCTCTATGTGCTTGCTCCCACCATGAAACACAGGATTCTTCATGAGGGCTATGGCAGACTTGTTGTCCACCAAGAGGGTCACTGGCTTTGACTCAATCTTTGTTAGTTCATTGAGCATTTTCCTCAACCATAGATCTTGGCATGACGGTGCTGTGGTTGCCATGAATTCGGCCTCGCATGATGACAATGCGATGGTCTTCTGCTTTTGTAAATACCAGGACACCAAACTTTCATTGATATAAAAAGCCATTCCACTGGTGCTATTTCTTCCATCATGGTCACCAGCTAAATCATTGTCCGTGTAACCGATGAGTGCTTCTTCACGGTGTTCTCTCACATAGACAAGACCATAGTGAATCATTTCTTTCAAGTATCTCAGAATCTATTTCACAACCTTGTGATACATGACAATGGGTCTTTCCATCCCGACGGCAAATGAGAGATTTCACCGTGTATATAGAAGATACATGAGACATCCAACAATACGCCTATACTCTGTGGCATCCACGAGAACTCCTTTTGAATCCTTGTGAAGCTGTAGTTTGGGCTCCATCGGATACTTGGTGGCATTGCATTCGGCCATCCCAAATTGTGACAATATCTTCTTGGCATAAGCTGACTGCTTCAACTTTATCCTTTCTTCCTTATGCTCTACCTCAATCCCTAGGTAGTACGAGAGAAGTCCCAAATTGCTCATCTCAAATTCTATCATCATTTGTTACTTGAAACTCTTAACTTCTCCAGTGTTGCCTCCTATTATAATGAGGTCATCAACATATAATCCCACAATTAGGGCTGCATCTCCTTCACCCCGAGTGTATACAACCTACTCTTGAGAGTGTCTTCTGAAATCGATTTCCTTCAGGCTTCTGTCTAAACGAATATTCCATGCTCACAGAGTCAGTCTGAGCCCATAAAGAGCTTTCGACAGCCTGTACACCAGATGCTTCTGGCCTTGCATCTCAAACCCTTCCGGTTGAGTGACATAGACCTCCTTCTCTAAATCTCCGTTGAGCAATACTGATTTGACATCCATGTGGTGAACCTCCCAGCTCCGGTTCGCTACAAGTGCAAGTATCATCCGAACTGTATCAAGTCTTGCAACGGGTGCGAATACTTCTTTAAAGTCTATGTCTTGTCTCTAGACATACCTTTTAGCCACTAACCTAGCCTTGTGCTTGACAACCTGCCCGTCTGAGTCCTTCTTCAATTTGAATACCCATTTCAAGCCAATGGATTTATGGCCTGGTGGAAGTTTGGTCTATGTGTTATTCTTCTCGATGGACTCCAGCTCCTTCTGCATTGCCTAATGCAAGGCACTCTCAGCTGTTACTTCTTGCTAGTAAGTTGGCTTGTCATACTCCAACACCTGTACCAGCAGCTGACTCTGGCTCCACTATGCCTGCCACTGGTGACGCAGACACTACTACACCTTCCGGTTGTTCTGTCGCTAGCTTGAAATTTAGCCTGTCATATAAGATGAACTTTTGACAATCCGCCATCAGTACCTGCACTATAGTTACAGTCAAGGTTCTCCTGAAATGTCACATCCGTACTTACATGAAGTTTCTTTTGATGTGGGTTGTAAAGATGATGTGCCTTACACCTTTCCTCCACTCCAAGGTAAACCATGGGCTAGCTCTGGTCAACCAATTTCTTTGGATATGGTACTGTTACCTTCGTATAAGCCGTGCAACCAAAAACTCTCTGGTGCTCGAGATAGGACTTGCGGAGAGCAAGCTTCGAACAAGGTGTGCTCTCCTAGCACCTTTATAGGTAGCCGATTCAGCAAGTACACTGCATATCTCACAGCTTCTCCCCAGAACTCGGCAGGAATATGCATGCTCTTGAGTAAGGATTGAGCTGTGGCCATCACTGTCATGTTTATCCGCTCCAGCACACCGTTCTGCTGAGGGGAATATAGTACAGTGAGATGCCTCTGAATACCCCATTCTTCACACAGTCTAGTAAACTCTTTCGAGAGAAACTCTTCTCCATGGTCTATCCTCAGGGTCTTTATTCTGTGATCAGCCAAGTTTTTTACAAGAATCTTGATTTTCTTGAAAATAGAGCATGTTTCATCTTTTGTTTTGAGTGCAGAGACCCACATCCAACGGCCATAATCATCGACAATGAGGAGAAAATATGAGTTACCAGCAAGTGTGCATGGAGTGATCGGCCCACATAGATCGACATGCAGTAGCTTAAACCGCTTCTTTGCTTTGTAGGTATTCTGGTCCGGGAATGGGAGTCTGGTCTGCTTGGATGTCAAACAAGCCACACATAGCTTGTTCGGATGTGATAAACGTGGAACTCCAAGCGCCATCTGCTTTTCCCCCGTGAGCTTAAGTGTATGGAAGTTGAAATGACCGAACTTGGCATGCCAGATCGTCTAGACTAGCTAGATGAAAGACCGATTTGGCTAACTCCAAACTGATCTTGTATAGGCAATTTAATGTGCACTTCACGAACATCAAAAACTTACCGTTGTCATACTCCTTCATGGCTTCTCCCGTCACATTCACCTCCATCATATTCTCTGTCATCTGTCAAAGACTTATGATATTAGTGCATAACTTCGAAATATAGTATACCTCATGGTGTTGCCTATGTCTGAGGTGCCGGATCCACGTCCCTGACCAGATGACAAAGTTTTGCCAATGCTATTCCTCTAGGCTGTCTGCCGCTCGGTATGAGTGAACATGAGCTGTCTATCACTACTGCCGATGTTCTCGAGGAGTTGAGCTCTCTCCTTGTACGCCTTTAATCTCCTTATGACATCATCTCAATGTTAAAAAATTGTTCGATCCCGACAATAACTCGGAAGCATCTATTTGGAACACAGTCGAGTAGCTTCTTGACAAGTGTGGCATCGTCAAGATCTGCACCAAGGCTGGAAAATCTGCTGGACTTGTAACTGAGTTTTCTAACGAACTCATCAATTGACTCTTGTTCCTTCATCCGAAGAGCATCAAACTCACTCTTCAATGTATGCAATCATGCCTTTTTCACACGATCGGCACCTAGGAACCTTGTCTTTAGGCTCTCCCAAGTTTTATTTGTCGTTTTCTTCTTTGCAATCTGAAGAAGAACATCTTCAGGGATAGGCTGGAGGATGTAAGCACACGTCTTCCTGTCCTTTCTAGGATCAATCTCCTCTCCCTTCGCTGGTTCGACCGCCTCTCAAACTTCATGGGCATTTAGGATTGTCTCCATTTTTATTGCCCATATCATATAGTTGGAAGAGTTCAACATTGGGTAATGGAAAGGCACTCCATCGCTCTACTTTAGCTCTTTTTGAGGAACAATTGATATTGTTGAGATTTTAAAAAAAGAAACTCTTTTTTTCCTTTTTTTCAATCGGCTTCTTTTTGTTCCCCTTGTTCTTCACCTTCAACCTTATCAACTCCTTCTACTTTCCCCTTTTTCTCTCTTTCACCACCACTGTCACCACATAAACAACAGATACCAGAATTCATCAGACACCATGAAAATCTCATTCAACTCCTAAGAGCTAGTGGGTGGCCTTGGTCACGGGCTCGGTGCCCTTGAACACAGCATTCTTAGCCAACTCGCCAGGCAGCACCAAACACATACAGTCTTCACCTCCTCTCTTCTTCCTCTAGTCGCCTCACAGATCTTCCACAGATCTCGTGAGCACACGGCGCTGGTGGAACCTTGGTGGTCTGGTGGGTGTCTTGATGGCCAGATCTGGACGGATGGGGATCGCGGTTGCTGGAGAGATATGTAGATGAAGAGCACCACCTCCTTCTCCGCCGGCGAGTTGTTATCTCCAGCGAGTAGAACCTCTCTTCCAGCGAGAGATCTGAGGTTGTTTGGTCTTGATTCTCTACTTGAGACCGATGGAGCCGCCTCATTCTCGATCTGCCTGTCTGCCTACCTCCACCTCTCTGTCTGGCAGTCTAGTTGTGGTCTTTGATTGAGATCAACTCGGAATGTCGGGTCGTAGTTGCTTCGCCGAGATCGAGCTGATCGTGTGTGGAGATATAATAAGCTTTGGTGGGAAATCTCTCGTTTTTTTTGGTTTTTTTCTTCTTCTTATTGTTCTGCAGTACAATTCTACACAATCTATGCTACTTAAAGATAGAGGCGGCCTGAAATTAAACAGTGTAGCGTGCTAATTTTCCTGGTGTGCCTATCAATAGTGGAAGACATGCTTTTCAAATAGTGCAAGCGTGATCTCCGGTCAAAGATTATGGCTCACATGAACAAGGTGATTATGCCGCATTGGGATTTTTGCATGTTGTTCTACATAGCTCTATGCATGAATATTTTGTGATGATTCAAAGTTGTGTATATGAGGACCTAAGTAGTATAGGACCGTTGCCATGGCGAGGGAGATGATTTGGGTGATGTGTGGAATGAGATTGGGTAAATCGTTGGTAGGTAACTATTAGATGTTGCTGCAAGGTGTGATTTGGAGTAATTGGTTTACGAAAATTTGGGGACAGTGATCATGTTTCATGGATTTTATGTGATATAATCCATTTCGGGAGAAATTAGTTTGCCTCGGGGATGATGGATTATCTTGGTGTAGATCCCTGATAGTTTCGTTGCTATACATTATCTAAATGAGAAGTTGTGTGTTGTTGGAGGTGCTTTGCATGTTGTTCTACATAGTTATGTCCTTGGGATTAAAGGTGCTTCCATTGGACCTTTTGTATTTGTCTTAATCTTCTTTGTTATCCTGGTTGATTTGTGTAGTCTTTTATGATTTTTCTCGTGCTAATTTGTGATTCTGTTGCACTTGACATCTGAACAATGCGATATGTGTTTTGAATTTTGCATCTTATAGCCTATGATAATGTTCTTCAAGAACTGGGAAAAGCTTTATGCTATTTCTCATGCTTTGGTTGCTATTTTTTATATTATTATATTTTATGAGGAGTTCTAATCCCAGGTCCATAATATATGCATAAATTAGTTTTTTTAATAACGAAGCATACATACATTATTCAACTAATATGATCAAACATGTATTATTTGTTTCAATGTAGAAATCTGATCGATATAGAGTTGTATCAATCTTGGATGTATGAACGGTTAGATGGACCATATTTGCATCCCCCGATTTGTTGAAGGATCGAAGAGTTTGTCAATAATGTTCTTCAACATGACGAGGGTCGGTTCCCCGCAAGTTTGAGATGTCCCTATACGAAGTATAAAAATGGTAGATTCCAAAATCTAGATGATATGAAGTATCACCTTGTAACTAGGGGTTTCAGAAAAGATTATTATGTTTGGGTCTATCATGACAAAACATGGGGGCAGAACCTCAGGTAGATGTTGCTGGACCGTCCAATGCTTTTCATTCTTACCTCATTCACTCTTGATTTCTGTTATGTTTCTTTACAAAAGAAAATAAACTTACTACATACTCTTTCATAATTTAAATATAAGACATTATTATAGAATTGTTTTTGGGTCCTTGGAGATCGGTTGACCTTCGTTTTGTTTTTTTTTTTTTTTTTTTTTTTGATTGACTTGTCCAATCTAAAAAAGACTAATATGAAACTTATCTGTTTTGAGCAATTTTGAATTGGGCTTAGTGAATATATGTGATGATACACTTAAGCTTAAATTGTATCTAATAAAAATCAATAGTTAAGATTAAAATATAATAGGGAGATACATCTTGAGATGAGTGTCAAATAATTAAACCCATCAACATCAAGTTGGCCCAAATTCCAAAACACTGAAACTTGATGTTGATGGAAATCAATGTTGCTATGATCTCTTCTTGGAGCTTCTAGCTGTGCAATTTGCTTCATCCTAATCACATTATTTTCTTTGAGGAGTCAATTCTACTAAAAAAACTCAAATCGATAGTAGGAGATCCACAAGATAAATAGCATCTTTGCCTTTCCAAGACGAACATCCTTTCTTACTTTGTCTATGATTTATTAGAATGTTAGGCCAATTTTATGGTGATGGTAATCTGAAGGTGTGGAACTTATGGTTATTTTGTCCACAATGGTGAAATATTAACCCTATATTGGAGTAGTGATGCATATGGAAGTGTGCTATCGCAGGCACGTCGGATTCATCCTCACTTCAAATAATAACATAGATAGAACAAGTAGGGATGGATCCCACATAGAGATGGAGTGTTCTAATTATAATGATCATTTATGATTTATTCATTATTTAATCAAAAACTAATGGTGTACGGGGTTTTGTATTTAAATTGCAGATGCTATTTAAATCTAAACGAACTAATTAACTAACTAAATTGCAAGGAAATGTACTACGCATTTGTAAACTATTGGAAATAAACAGAAGGAGGATTCTCATAACTTCACTCAACTTAAGGATTAATCATTGAAGTAATAGATAATGAATTAATGACGATTTGTATATGAATGGTTTGGTTGTGATAAAGTGGATACCTTGAACTATGTTCTCTAGAGTTTTAATTACCACTATGGCATGGATAATTGGATTAATCATCTATCCTATATACCATGATTAGCATGAATACATAAAAAATAGATAATTGAATCAATTAAGGAGCATACCAAACATGAATAAAATAGAAAGATAGTTTGGTCTACACATTCATATGACAAAGATCCTAATTAGATTATAGCTTGATATATAGTCTACTTAGTTGCTATTTCATATGACCAAAATAGTTTAAATTATTTGTTAGATCAACCTTAGAAAACATCCAAGTGACCAATTTATAGATATTCATAAGCTAATCATGTTATAGTTAATGTTTGAAGTCATTTAGGTGATCAATCTAAGCAAAATCATGCATCAATTACATTAAAGTTTCAGTTTTTGACATCATTCACGTAAAACAAACCTAATTCAATTGATAAACATAAAAAATCTCATAATCCCTTCGTTTCATGTCATTATGAAAACTCCCTAGACTCCCTACATATGAATCTATTCAGACATAATATTGAAAAGCAAAACAATCATTGTTATACATGCAATGTAAATCATCATGATCACAATAAAATGAAAATAATGACTAATGTGCATAAATAATCAATGAAAGTATTTACGACCCAATGAAAAATATCTTGAAATAGTAATCGAATAAGAATGAACTTTGAGATCCACTCCGAGCGACTCAAACGAAGAAGAATTTGAGATCTAAATCTAAAATCCTAGAAAGGACGGCTACTAACTCTCTAACTACTTCTAATTACTGCTGAAAACGATCACATAATGGAGTTTTTATTTTTAAAAAAACTAACAAAAGGCTTAGAAATTTGGAGAAAATCTCGTAAAAATATCGAAGATTTGATACAGATAAGTTGCGTTACAATCCTAACAAAGCCCATCACGGTCATGACCAACCCCATCACGGTCGTGACCATCGTGGTTGTGCTCTCTAGATCAATTTTGGCCTTCGTCACGACCGTGACCAAGCTCGTCACGGTCATGACCACACTTGAATTTGCCTCTGGATTGATTTCTACTGCTATCATAGTCATGACCATGTATAAAATCATCAAAACATCTTCAAATCAACCTGAAACCGAAACGATCACAAACGTCTTCATATGCATTAAATGCGTCTTTATAGTTCAAAACATCATTAGAAACTTCATCAAAATGCATCCAAACTTCTTCTAAATCTTCCAAATCTTCTAAATCATCATAAACACTTCGGTACGTATCGTATCATTTCCATAGAATGCTAAAACTCTATTCACACAATCAAATCTGCATGAAAATCATACAAAGAGTAGTATCGACGTCCAAAACACAAAGGAAATTACCCTAAACATCAAACAAAGGAAATTAACTTTAAAAATAATGAGTATATTCATTCTCATCAAATACGGAAATTGGCTGATTTGAATGACATTTTTCTCCTTTACTGGTAGAAGAACGTCAGAAATCATTTAGCAATATTTAAACGAGTTGGAAGTAGGCTGATTTGAATGACATTTTCCTCCTTTACTGGTAGAAGAACGTCATAAATCATTTAGCAATATTTAAACGAGTTGTATGATACAACATACGCAAAACGTACTTCTTGGGGCTTGGCTAAAAATTAAGAAAACATGAAGTGCCACATTTTGGCTGTTTGGACTTCATTATAGTTCCTCTGACCATATCTATGTCGGGAATAACTGATTTGTTTTGTTATGGTCTTTGTTATAGCTTGGATACTGTATGTTGTCGAACATATTTCTGTCTGGGCACCAGAAATGATCATCAATAGCTAGGTTGTATGCTTATCCTTTACCAAATTTTAGGCGACTATGCCTTATGTATGCTTATCCTTTACCGGGACTATCTAGTACGTAACCCTTGGTTGCTATCATACCATAACTACCAAACCAATTGGAGTGAACTCTTTAAACTGCTTCGATAACAGTCGTGTAAGTTTGAGACAAGGAGATTGGTGGGTAAAACCCTTTTTCTGATTTCGTTTTATTGCTTGATTGAGGTGCATTTCTAAGCATACAAATCTATGCTATATATAGGAAAAAAAATTCTATGCGTTGCCTAACAAACACGTTGTTTTCCTTGGCCGGTGGAGATGAACAGTGGCCGATGTTACTGTACAAACGTTTTTCTTGCTTTTCTTTGTCAAGATTATTAGCTAACATGCTCCCCCCTAATCTTGACATGCCTCCAGATCACGAACACCCATCAACTGACGCATGGTAGCTAACTTAACACCTGACATTGCTTTTGTCAGTGTGTCAGCCCGTTGTTCTCCAGTGCTCACAAACTTCACCATAATCTGCCCTTTTTCCACACACTCTCTTATGAAGTGATATCGTGTCTCTATGTGCTTGCTGCGACCATGAAACACAGGATTCTTCATGAGAGATATGGCAGATTTGTTATCCACCAACAGGGTCACTGGCTTTGGCTCAGTTTTTGTCAGTACACTAAGCATGTTCTGTAACCAAAGAGCGTGGCATGCTGCTGCTGTGGCTGCCATGAACTCAGCCTCGCATGATGACAATGCGACGGTCTTATGCTTCTGTGAATTCCAGGACACCAAGCTTTCATTCATGTAGAAAGCCATTCCACTAGTGCTTTTCCTTCCATCGTGATCACCGGCTAAGTCACTGTCTGTGTAACCAATGGTCGGGTGTGTAGAAGATACCTGAGACATCCAACGATGCGCCTATATTCTGTGGCATCTACAGGAACTCCCTCTGAATCTTTGTGCACTCGTAGTTTAGGTTCCATCGGATACTTAGTGGCATTGCACTCTGCCATCCCGAATTGTGATAAGATCTTCTTGGCATAAGCT